>QNQO01001901.1:0-188477 GCA_003290165.1 Berberis thunbergii
AAGAAGGCCTACCACATCACTCACTTAAAAGCTCGATAGTATCTGTAGTATTCCTATTTTTTATTTTTATTTTTAATTTTGAAAAAAAATACTCCAAATGAAAAAGTAAGGGTATGTTTGGTTGCATGGAGTCCACTTCCATGAAACCCTCTAAGGCGATTTTGAGGTTGCAACCATCAAATTAGATCAAATTGTGTCTCCCGTAAAAAATGAGAATGTTCATGGGAGTCTAATCCTTTGGGGGAGTAATAACTACTACCTACATGTCCATGGGACTTCAACTCCCACATTTGATAAAAAAAATGTTACAGTAGTATATTTGCTTTCTAAACCCGTGGAGGAGGTAGTTTGTATGGTGGACATGGAAATGCTTGTACCATTGACAATGTTTCTTCCATATTTCATGTTGGAGCTCATTGGTTTTGTTAGTTCTTTGCAGGATCCCCCATAACAAAACCCCTGAAATCTCTGTTTTGAGTTTCTACTGAACAATGGTACATAATCATTTAAGGAATGCAATAAGAAATTGCTGACACATGAATGCTAGGCATATACACTTGCAACCTTCAAACCACCAAAGAAAATGGGACAGTAAATTCATGTCAAATGGCAATATACCATCTCACTGGCAATTCACCAAAAAAATTCCTAAATCAAATAGAAGCATTCATTAGATGAATTGATGATTAAATTATAAAAAAAAAACTCAATTTCAAACCACCTATTACAAAACCACTGACACAAAGAAAACCACCCCTTCAAACCTTCGTACATGACTTGTGGGCTTAAAATGCCAAACACCCAATTCTCACCCTTTTTGTTAGTTACACCAAACCCATCTCCCTAAAGTACGATTTCATAATTATAAAAAAAAATCATCACCCAATCACACATCTCAAAATCATGATTTCTCAAACCCATATTACAAAATAGTCATTCTGAAATAATAAAAATGAAACAGAAAAGCTTATCTAGGAAACCGAGAAGAGTCGCTTGTTTTCTCTTCCTTTCTTTTCCACTTTCCTTCTTCCTTAGTTCCTTCTTTCTCCTTTATATTTTTTTTTTTACAAACTTGCTATGCGGCTGGGAATAATCAAATGCCTATTTAACCAACCCAAAGTTAAAACCTAAAGAATCAAATGCCTAATAAAGTAAAAATTTATTAGGAAAGGTGTTACAATTTTCTCATCAACAAATGACATACATGCCAGGGCAACCTTTGGTAAGAAATGCAAATATGAACAAGCGTTCCTATCAGCGCCTCAAGGAACTACTACAACTGGTGGGAGGATTTCGTGTGGCTAATCTATATCCTTCGATAAAATTCCTTTACGTGCTCAGTGGAACAAAAACAAAAGTAGAAAAGATAAGCTTTCAGAAATATCAGGAGAAAATTCTCAAGTGGTAGAAGTAATCACATGGTTATTGGTTGTTAATGAAATAGCTTTCAGAAATATCAGTCATTTTCATAGATGATATCAAAAGTCAACAAATAACTACAAACAATTCAAATAAAAAGAAGCATCTTGGTTTAGCAAAACTCCAAGAATCAATGCAGACCAGGAAGCCTTTACCGACAGACTCAAACCTCATAAATAAATCAAGTGTTCAAAATGATTTCCATATCCCCCTATCCTTTCCCTCATGGAGCTCCCTTCCTTCCTATCCTTATTATTCACTCTTCTTCTTTTGTTGTTCATCTTTGTGAAGAAAGGGAAGACATCCAAAACTCGAAACCCAAACTCAAAGCTGCCTCCAGGGCCATGGAAACTACCAATCATTGGAAGCATCCACCACTTGCTAGGCCTACCACATCACTCACTTAGAAATCTAGCCAAGAAACACGGACCGCTTATGCACTTACAACTTGGTGAAGCTTCAACTATTGTCATCTCTTCACCAAAAATGGCCAAAGAGGTGATGACGACACATGACCTCATGTTTGTGAACAGGCCTATGGTATTTATTATAGTCATCGCAACTTATGGCTACAAGGATATAATATTCGCTCCTTATGGAGAATATTGGAGACAGCTGCGGAAGATTTGCACTTTAGAACTCTTTAGTGCTAAGCGTGTCCAGTCATTCCAATCGCTAAAGGAAGAAGAGTTATCAAATCTCATTCAAAGTATCTCTTTACCTGATGGCTTGCTAGTAAATTTCACCGAGAGAATTTTCTCATTGACAAATGACATAATTGCCAGAACGGCCTCTGGTAAAGATGCAAAGATAAAGAAGCATTCATATCATTGATTCATGAAGGACTTAAGGTATCTACAGGATTCAGTGTGGCAGATTTGTTTCCCTCATTTGAGTTCCTTCGAGTCATCAGTGGGATGAAAGCCAAGGCTGAGCGAATACATCAAAAGCTTGACAGAATTACTGAAGATATCATTAACGAACACAAAGGGAATAGGAGAACAAATACGCCTAAGAAGGATGAAGAGGATCTAGTCGATTTACTTCTACGCCTACAAGAGAACAATGACTTTGGGTTCCCAATCACAAACGAAAACATTAAAGCAATAATCCTAGTGAGTATACTTGTGCCTTGATTAACTTATGCTTGATTTTATCATGCAGGTTACAGTGCTCAGTCGCAACATAATTGAGTTTCTGATAATCAAGCATATAATCATTTATGTTCTTATATTATATATTATGGTATTCAATCGTTTTTTCTCATTTTCAGGATATATTTGCTGCGGGAAGTGAGACTTCATCAACTGTAACAGAATGGGCAATGTCACAAATGCTGAGGAACCCAAGAGTTATGGAGAAGGCTCAAGCAGAAGTGAGAAGAGTGTTTAAAGGAAAGATAATCATGAAAGAGGCAGATATTCATGAACTGAGCTACTTAAAATCAGTGATCAAAGAAACTCTCAGGTTACACCTCCTCTTCCATTATTACTCCCACGAGAGTGTAGGGAGAGATGTGAGATAGATGGGTACGAAATCCCTGTAAATACTAAAGTTATCATTAATGCATGGGCTATCGGGAGAGATCCAGAACACTGGATTGATCCTGAGAGATTCGAACCAGAAAGGTTTGACGAAATTTCTGTTGATTATAAGGGAGCTAACTATGAATACATCCCCTTTGGAGCTGGTAGGAGGATATGCCCAGGCATACTGCTTGGTGCGAGTAATGTTGAGCTTCCACTAGCTCAACTATTATACCACTTCAATTGGAAACTCCCCAATGGTGCAAAACCAGAAGAATTGGACATGACTGAGGAGTTCGGCACTACAGTTCGAAGAAAAAACAACTTGTATGTAACTGCAATCCCTTATCATCCATTACATGCTGAGTAATATCTTCCTAAGACAGGTTGCGAAATTGTTTCATCTCTTTCACTCTCATTTTCGATTCAATCAGGCCTTCAATCACTCACACAACAACGGTACTAATGCAACGATTACATCTACACTTCCGTAGTATAGAATTTTGATCATCTTATTACTTATTGTCATTTTCACATCTATTATTATAATTAGTCATTTTAGTGTAAGATATCTTCTTACAACCAAAAATAAAATAAAAATAAGTAGTGCCATCATATTTTATACAATTCTGTACGTTTATTTTATTTATTGATGTTGACCAAATTATTATTCAATTTGATCGTTAATCATAATGCAATCATTCTTGTTTTTTGTTAAAATTACACTGTTCTATGTTAGTAACATTTTAAGTGTAATTTTTGCAACATCGTCCAAAAAAATTTCTTTCTGTTTTTCTTTAATCATGTGACTAACTTTTTTACGGCATAAAGGCGACTACATAGATCTATACTCTCAGGTCTGAGTGTACTGCATTCATGTTTCTCTGATTTCTTTTTTTTTTTATGATTCACTGTCACTAAAGAATACATAACCATGTCAGAGGTAAGGTTTTCTCATCAGATCAGGTCTGAAGGAGTCTGGATTCTCTGCTTGTGGGGTGATCCATCATCTAAACCATTCAGCGCCAGAAAACTCCTGCAACACCGCCAGATAAACACACGAATCTTATTAGGAACCGGAATTATCCAAATGGCCTTCCAAAGGTGCTGATCCATGCCCGGGTTACTCGATTCACCCCGCCCTTTGGGGGGGGGTGGTGTTTTATACCAAGTTTATCAATTATACCCATCAAACTAATCTCCTCGGAAAAAATATACCAAGTTTATCAATTATCAAAATTCTACCGACAATATTGACGAATAACTTTATTTATAGTGCTAAAATAATTTGAATAACAAGCAGCCTATTCTTAAAAAAAAAAGTATAATAAAAAAGTATAATAATAAAATAGACTATCTGCAATAATGAAGTGGGGAAGTCATAATTTAAACCATTGTACAACTTTCAACTATAGGAACAACATCATACTTTATTATTGATATGTTTTAAATGATTTCAGAAGGGAACACACCCTACTAATAATGGAGATACGTATCTGCTAAAATTCCAGATCTATCTTACTAATAATAATAATGGAGATCCTTTCATTTCCCAAAAAGTAAGTCTAGGGAGTTGAAGGGCCCAATACCCACTTTTTTTCGAGATGTGTGCGGTGGGCGGTGTTAGGTCCTCCATCACTCCCTAAAAATGGGAGTTTTTCGGATCAAAAATTTTGGCCAGCTTTGTTTGCGGACTATTTTTTTGTCTTATTTGAATTTTTTATATTTCTACCTCTTATATAGACAGCGTTTGTGATTGTGTTTTAAAGAGAATAGACAAAAAATGTAAAAACAACAAAACAAGACAAAAAAAATCTGGCTAGAATTACTTTTCCCAAATTCACAACCACCCCCAAGTCCATGGAAGTTACCAATCATAGAGAGCTCACATCTTTTTGCAAGGACCACCTCATCATTTATTTGCAAATTTGCCTAAGCAAGGACAAAATATATAAAGGTTCCTTGCCGCTTTGTAAGAGAGAAGGTATTTTGAAAAAAATAGAGATGCAAACAATCAAGACAGACAATGAAATGATAGATATAAAAACAACTAATGTCTAAGATATTTTTTAGAGAAATCTAGACAATGTTTAACTAATTGGTTCTCTAAAGATTTCCATAAGAAAAATCTCATGGCATTCCCACTGATCTAGAACTAGTATAATAGAGGTGACGGAAGAGTTGTGAAGCCATATGACCAAAATAGCTCAATTGTGAGTTGTGAGTTCAATCAAGAGCGTGTGTGAACTAGTAGCATCTGTGAGATCAATCAAAATCATTATTTTGTAAGTCCAAGTTCTCCTCGAAAAGTAGAATCAAAACAAAGTAGAATCAAAAATTAAAATAATAAAAATAGACTATCTGCAATAATGAAGTGGGGAAGTCGTTCTCAAAGCCATTGTACAACTTTCAACTATAGGAACAACATCATACTTAATGCCATAGGTAAGAATCCAATAAATCCCCATAAAGCACCCTATAGAACCTTTTTTTGCCAAAAAGAGATGCAAATTAACATACAATGTTTCTTTGGGTCCTCAGTTCAAACATGGGGCAGTCAGTGAGGGAAGAAGATAATCTTCATCAATCACCTATAGAACAGAACCTTTTTTTTTTTTTTTTTTTTTTTGCCAAAAAGAGATGCAAAGTAACATACAATGTTTCTTAGGTTGTTTAGTTCAAACATTGGGGCAGCCAGTGCTTTGCTTTGATGGTGACTTCCTAATGTAGAGATGGTTTTTAGAGTTTCTAATTTGGATTCTAGGATTTCTAATTTGCTCTCAAAGTTATTTACTAAATAACTTATTTGTAGTCTTTCAATTTAATTAGGAGCCTTTGTAGTTTCCTTTTAGGATCATGCTTTATTTTTCTTTTAGGAATAGACTGTCTGTTATTTTAGTCTTTGATTATATTTTTCTTTTAGGAATAGACTGCTTGTTATTCAAGTTATTTGAGCACTATAAATAGAGTTATTCTTCAATATTGTAGGTAGACTTTTAATAAATAATAAACTTGGTATATTTTCTCTGAGGAGATTATTGTGTTCTTCCTTTTTTTTCCTACTTTTCGGATTATTGTTGCTCCAATCAACAAATTGTAGAACCTTATTTTCGGACTATTGGTGAGCCAATCAACGGATTCAAGCCTATCATTTAACTTGTATCTCATCCTTCTTTTTCTTGTTTCTACGCTGCATCAGTTGATATCATAGGCTAGTACGTTATTGGATTATGGCACCTCGTCAACCAAGGGAGGCGACAGTTGAAAACATATATGAAAGGGATGAAGAGAGGCAACGTGCCGAAGCTAGTTGAATTCTTCAAGTTGAGGTGCATGTAGCACAAGTACAAGCCCAACTTAACCACAAACATTAATCTTGAGATCACAAATACTAATCTCATGGCCATAACTAAACAAATCACGAGGCTCTTACGAATTCACCCTGGTAGACAACCAAATCGGCAACCATACGTCGAGGAAGGGGATGTCGAGTTTGATGATCACTTCGAATGAACTTTGAGGGGTTGTGGTGGGAAGCATGGCACTAGAGGACGGGGTTTCAATTACCGTCAATATTGTCATGCATATAAGGAGGACACAGATGAGGACTTTGAGAATCCTTTTGGAGGACGTGGACATCGTGGATGTGGTCGGGGTTTTGCATATAATTTGGAGCCTAGGTGATGAAAATCTGGTTTGAAGATAGAAATACCGGAGTTTCATGGGAATGGTCAACCTAAAGAATTTCTGGATTGGTTGGCAGTAGTTGAGGAAGTACTCGAGTATAAGGAGGTTCTGGATGATAGACGGGTGGCTCTTATTGCTACAAGGTTCAGTGGGAGATCAGCGGCTTGGTGGCAACAATCAAAACTCACTCATCAACGACAAGGAAAGCCGAAAATTACCTCTTGGGGAAAATATGATGAAACATATGCACGCTCAATTCCGACTCCATAATTATTCAAAGTTGATGTATCAACAACTTCGAAGCAAGGAGAGCGAACAATGGACGAATACATGACAAATTTTTACAAATTGGTGGCTCGAAATGACCTCATTGAGACCAACGAACAATTGATCGTAAGATACATTGGAGGTATGCGTGATAATTTTCAAGATACTCTTAACATGTATGATGCTTTTACACTTTTCGAAACACATCAACGAGCCTTACAGTTTGAGAAACAATTACAGAGGCAATCCAACTAACCCTTCATGGGGTCGTCTAATAGTCAGGCTAGTACCAGCAACCCTTATAAACCCACACGAGCTACAAATCATCCACAAACAAACACCACGAGGGCTTCTATAGGTGGGGTGTCAGGCAATAGGCACCAACCGAACAGTTCCACTTACCGTTGCTTTAGATGTAGGGAAGCAGGACATCGTATGGCGGATTGTCGAAAGGGTGACAGGAGCGAAAAAGGTTTATTCATAAACACTAAAGAACTGGGATAGAATGAGCAGTTCCAAGTCAACTCGAATGAGGGTGAATTGCTATTTGATTCAAATTATGTGCGAGAGGAGGTTGTCGGAGGAGACGATGGTCAATTACTTGTAGTCCGAAAAGCTTGTTTTACACCACGAGGAACAAAGGGTAATGGTTGGTTGAGGAATAAAATCTTTCAAACCACTTGCACAGTAACGAGAAAGATGTGCCATTTGGTAATAGACTCAGGCAACTACAAGAATGTGGTATCCAAATAAACAGTTCACAAACTGGAGATGAATACGAAAGACCATCCGAGTCCTTACAAGCTATCTTGGCTAAAGAAAGGAATCAAGTAACAGTCTCTAAGCTATCCAATGGACCCCATTATTGGATGAGTCCCGACTGAGCATGAAGAAATACAAAGGCGGGTGGAAGAATTGTTAGACAAAGGTTTTATTCAGAAAAGTCTTAGTCCATGTGCGGGACCTGCTCTTCTTACTCCGACGAAGGATGGTTCATGGCGGATGTGCGTTGACAGTCGAGCCATCAAAAAATTATTGTGAGATATAGGTTCCCTATTCCGAGGTTGGATGATTTGTTTGATCAATTGTGTAGTGCTTCAGTTTTTACCAAGCTTGATCTTAAGAGTGGGTACCACCAGATATGAGTTAGACCGGGGGATGAATGGAAGATTGCATTTAAAAAATGTGAGTGTCTCTATGAATGGATGGTTATGTCATTCAGGTTGTCAAATGCACCGAGTACCTTTTATGCAATGTATGAACTAGATTTTACGTCATTTTATCGAGAGGATTGTTGTTGTCTATTTTGATGATATTCTGATTTTTAGTCCTAATCTGGTTGTTCACGTGCGTCACTTAGAAGAGGTGTTTACTGTACTGAGGAGAGAAAGTTATTTGTAGTCTTGAAGAATATTCTTTTATGCAGGATTGTGTTTTATTTCTTGGCAATGTCGTGTCAAGGGATGAGATTTCTATAGATTCTGAGAAGGTGGAAGCAATCGAAGAATTTATTTGAGGTTCGTAGCTTCCATGGCTTGGCCTCATTCTACAGGCGATTTATACAAAACTTTAGTACCATCATGGCTTTTATTACAGATTGTATGAAAGGAGGAAAGTTTGTGTGGACTACTGAGACCACTAAGGCATTTGAGGAGATCAAACAGAAGCTAACTACCGCTCCTGTTCTAATACTACCTGCTTTCACTAAACCTTTTGAGTTGCATTGTAATGCTTCCAAAGTGGGCACTGGAGCTGTTTTGAGTCAAGAGGGAAAGCCGGTGGCATATTTCAGTGATAAATTAACTTGGGATTACTGCAAGCCAACGATAAGATTTTCTATTACATAAATGTTTTTTGTTCAAAGGAACATCTCTGTGTATTCCTGACTCTAGCTTACGAGTCAAAATTGTGTTTGAATTACATAATGAATGACACATGGGAGGGACAAGACATTTCAACTCATTTCTCGAACATTATATTGGCCTACTTTGAGGCGAGAGGTGGAGCGTTTTGTTTGGAATTGTCGGGTGTGACAAGTTTCAAAGGGTACTTCAATGAATGTTGGACTTTATATGCCTCTTTCTATACCTAAGAAGCCTTGGGTTGATGTGAGTATGGACTTCGTTGTTGGGCTTCCTCGTACTCTGTGAGGAATAGATTCCATTATGGTTGTGGTGGATAGATTTTCGAAGATAACACATTTCATTGCTTGTAAGAAGACCACCGATGCTGTTAAGTTGTCAACTGTATCTTCGGGAGGTCTACCGTTTACATGGCCTTCTATTATCTATTGTGTCTGATCGGGATTCTAAGTTTCTTGGTCATTTCTGGCGATGTCTTTGGAGGTTAGTGTGTACAAAACTTGATTTCAATAGTGCTTATCATCCTCAGACAGATGGTCAAACAGAGGTAGTTAATCGGTCTTTTGGCAATCTATTGCGGTGTTTGGTTGAAGAGAATGTGAAGATGTGGGATCACAACTATTCCAAGTTGAATTCACTTTCAATCGTTCTGTTAATCAGAGTACGGGTAATATCCATTTATTATTGTGTACGGTTATCAACCACGAGCTCCAATAGAACTAGCTCATATTCCGGATATGAAGCGTGTTCATACGAAGGCAAAAGATTTAGTGAATAATTTGCAGCAAATTCACCAATAAAAAGAGCAAAGTTATTGGAGTCTGGGACTCATTATAAGTCCATAGCTGATCAAAATTGACGTATGGTGGAATTTGAGAAAGTCGATTTAGTGTGGACTGTTTTGACCAAGAATCGTTTTTCAGTGGGTGAGTATAATAAGCTTTTTGCTAGGAAGATCGGACCTTTGGAGATCAGTGAAAAATCAATCCCAATGCTTATTGTCTCAAGCTTCCCAGTTACATCAAGACCCATGACGTGTTCAATGTCAAGCACCTATTCCATATACAGATGATTCTAGCTGTTCTGAAGATTCGAATTCGAGGGCGAGTTCACTTTCCACCAGGGGAAGATGATGCAGAGAGGGTTTCTAGGATTTTTAATTTGCTCTCAAAGTTATTTACTAAATAACTTATTTGTAGTCTTTCAATTTAATTAAGAGTTTTTTTTAGTTTCCTTTTAGAATTAGGCCTTACCTTTTCTTTTAGGAATAGACTGTTTGTTAATAATTTTTTTTTTTAGAAATTGGCTTGGTTCGTAAACTAGACGCATATTGATGCAGCAGGTTGCTAGGTACGCCCTAACTTGTGTCTCGACAACGAAAAGAGGTAATAAAATTCTCACACAGAGAATGATAAATAATTTCTTTGATTTTTGATTTCCAATAACTTGATGCGTACAAAATTATTCTGATCTCTATTTATACATGAGTTTCAAGGGTATGATCTCCTAATACAAGAAAAACTATATGCGGATGGTTGAATTTTGACACGCGCTGAGAGGCACTTGGCGGTGCTTCTTTGGTGCTTGATGGCACTTGTCGGTGCTCGCCCAACTCCTACATCACATATAAGAGCCCTTCTTATTAGTGAGGAAATGGGTGAGGGAGGGGGTGCAACCCTCCACCCCCTCGAGATGAGCAATGGCACACATCTCGAGGGGGATGGAGAGTTGCACCCTCTTCCCCGCCCGTTTCCTCGACAATAAGAAAAATCGCACATATAATTTATATAACCAAGGATCTTTCATAATAAACCTTTTTATATAAGGTAGTTATCACTACTTAGCACAGCGAGGGAGACTCACTCATAGTTAAACAATTTTCTGTGGTATCTGTAATAGGTAGCGGAATAGTATCTATAGTATCCACATCCAGCTAACACTCATGGAATTCCCTTTTTTTCTCTCGATCACTACACCAAATTGGCATTTTTGTAACAATCCACAAAACAGTAACACTTTTGAGCTATAACAATACACAAAACAATTTTACACATTTTCACAAACAAAGTGATTCAATAATTGCATCACCACAAATAGTATGAGCTTACAAGTGATGCTATTCATGGTGATCTAATTTCTTCTATCACTTTTTTGTGTAGCTATTTTTCATTTTGTTGACTAAATTTAGTTTTGACTTGAAATTGTTTGGTGAATTGTAATAGCTCAAAAGTGTTACTGATTTTTAAGTTGTTACAAATATGCCAATTTGGTGTAGTGGGTATTCACTTTTCTACTGTTTCTGTTCATGTTAGTGAAAAATGGGAAGATGTCTAAAATCCAAAACCAAAATTCAAAGCTTCACCAGGGCCATGGAAACTACCTATCTTAGGAAGTTCACATCACTTAAAAAGCCTACCACATCACCCACTTACAAATCTAGCCAAAAAGCATGGACCCATAATGCACCTCCAACTTGGTGAAGTATCCACAATTGTGATCACTTCACCAGAATTGGCCAAACAGGTGAATAAGATATATGACCTTAAGTTCTGATGCAAGAGAACTTCTATGGTTCCTAATTTGAATTTCTAGGATTCCTAATTTGGTTTCTAGGGTACCTAATTTGCTCTCAAAGTTATTTACTAAATAACTTTGAGAGATCTTTTAATTTAATTAGGAGTATTTTTAGTTTCCTTTTAGGATTAGACATTATTTTTTTAGGAATATATTGCTTGTTATTTTAGTATTTTATTTTATTTTTTCTTTTAAAAATAGGCAGTTTCTTTTTAGTATTTATTTTTTTTCTTTTAGGTAATATTTCTTTTATCGTTTAGGAAGAGATTTTGAACCCAATTTGGGCCAGATTTTTGGCAGATTACTTATTTTATTACGTATTTCGTTTTAGTATGATTATTGGAAATTGTCATTTTTTTGGTAAAATTTTAATAATGAGTTTTAGATATAAAGCCCGGCTTGTGGGCTAATTTAGAGACAATTTTTATTTGCATAATTTTGAATTGACATTAGAGATATTTCTCTGTGTTTTGGGCGATTATTTTGTATTTTTCCTTATGAATTATCTGTTAGAACTAGCCCGCAGGATAGTCGCTATTCTGCCTGGCGTCAGTTGGTATCGGAGCTTCAACATCTTCTTGGGGTGAGATTTCATCAGTTTCTATGACTGGTGGTCGTGGTCATGGTCGTCACGGGCAAGTTTCGAACGAGGAAGCCCCTCACCGTGATCGTAACATTAAGAATATGATGATTGAAGATTTACAGAAGCAAGTTGCAGAGTTAACCCACCGTCTAACGGCGCATGATTTTGGTAATCGTGAGATGGAAGATCACGATTCTGATTCAAGTTTCGAAAACCCGTATCCCAATCATGCTCGATTATGGGAGCATGGAGAACCTGTGTATGACGATGAGGAGCTTGAGGAAGACGTGGTAGACGAAACTAAAGAGTTTGGAGAGCCTGTGTATAACACTGATGAAGAGGAGGATGAAGATTCTGAGTTCCAAGAGGATCCCTCTAAGATTGAGTCGGAAGGTGTGGACGATGATGAAGATCAGGAAACTATTGATGGTGTTGGAAATTGGGAGAAGATGATGAGCAAAACAGATAAGCTCATGGACAAAGAGTTCATGAAGGACCCTAATGAGATAACATGGGGATCAGTCGATAAGAAGCTCAAGGTCGTTGTAGCTGCACGTGGTCGCAAAGAAACTGGAAGAGTTGAAAAGGTTGAGCAATCAACTGTCTTGACGAAGGTTGCTAAAACTCATGCTCAGAAGCTTGAAATCCTCTTCAATGTTGTATCTGCCGAGCACCACCATCAGTCGCCACCTCGCCTACTTCCCTCACCCATCTCTCTCTTCCTTCCTGTTTCCCTCTCTCTCCGCCACCGCCCCTGTTCCATCTCGCGACAGAGCCGCCACCACCTATTGCTTCCTGTTTTCCTCTTTTTCTCTCGAACCTTGTTCTTCTCCTTCTTCCATTCATCACCTCCCTCTCCCCCCACTCTGTCTCGCGGCCGAATCACAGCACCACGAAAACAGGGCAGTCCTTGCTCCGCTACGCTTCCACGCCACCGTCCAGCCAGCCGTCGCAACCACCTACTTTCTCGTCCCTCCCCCTCATTTCCCTCTCTCTTGTGTAGGTATTGGAGCCAAACGGAGAAGAAGAACAATGAGCAACTCATGAAACGCAGGACACGGCTCGCTGGAGATGAAGACCGTGAGTTTCTAGCGGGAGAAAACTGATTTACAACTTAGTTTGGCTATTTGCACCCTGAACACTTGCTTTTTGTAACACCACAGTGCACTTTCAGCCATTCGCGTTGCGTGTTCGTGCAGGAATTGATGGATTCCACATACACCAGTGTTGAGCCGTCGTCCACCATGATTTTCTAGCCTCTGCAGACATGAATTCAAATTTACCAGCAGAGGTGCAGCAGCTAGCAGAGTTTTCTGACCTGATACCAGAGGATCTTCCTCCTGGACTGCCGCCAGAGGATTTCGATGACGCTGTTGTGAACTCGAGTACGAGTTCTTTCCAACCCGGGGCGACTGATGCAGGAGAATTTCTAGGGTTCTTAATTTGGATTTCTAGGATTCCTAATTTGGTTTCTAGGGTTCCTAATTTGCTCTTAAAGTTATTTGCTAAATAACTTTGAGAGATCTTTCAATTTAATTAGGAGTATTTTTAGTTTCCTTTTAGGATTAGACATTATTTATTTTTAAGAATAGACTGCTTGTTATTTTAGTATTTTATTTTATTTTTTCTTGTAGAAATAGGCAGTTTCTTTTTAGGATTTATTTTTTCTTTTAGGTAATATTTCTTTTATCGTTTAGGAAGAGATTCTGAACCCAATTTGAGATAGATTTTTGGCAGATTACTTATTTTATTACGTATTTCGTTTTAGTATGATTATTGGAAATTGTCATTTTTTTGGTAAAATTCTAATAATGAGTTTTATCTATAAAGCCCAACTTGTGGGCTAATTTAGAGACAGTTTTTGATTTGCATAATTTTGAATTGACATTAGAGATATCTCTCTGTATTTTGGGCGATTATTTTGTATTCTTCATTGTGAATTATCTGTTAGAATTAGCCCGCAGGATAATCACTATTCTGCCCGGCATCAAGTTCGCACCTAACTTATAAAGTTATAATGTTATATTATGACGACAATGCCCCTATTTAAATTATAAATTTTTTTGTTTTTTTATTTTTTTATGTCCACTACACTAAATTGACATTTTTTTAACAAACCCCAAAATAGTATCACTTTTAAAGTGTAACAATCCACCTAACAATTTTACACATTTTTACAAATAAAATGATACAATAATTGTATCACCATGAAGAGTATGGTTATAAAAGTGATACTATTCATGGTGATCTAGTTTATTGTATCAATTTTTTTTTTTGTTACTATTTTTCAATTTTTTGATTAAATTTAGTTTTGACTTGAAATTATTTGGTGGATTGTAACATCTAAAAAATGATACTATTTTGAAAGTTGTTACAAAAGTGCCAATTTGGTGTAGTAGTTTCTAATGTGACATAACAAGTTGAGCCTATCAACAAGAAAAAAAATTGCTTGCACATCTCAAGAAATTCATCAATGACTCTAAGTCTCTAACTTCAAATATTAGGAATTTACATAAAATCAGGAAAATTAATTTCGGAATGACCAGAATTCTCCCAAACTAGAAGAGAAGATTGTGTAATACTACCTAAATGGTTGCATGATGAATACTAGATTTCAACATCGTATCACATTTCACACAACTGTTTTGGTTGATAAAATGGGTGTGTTACAGATCTAGATTAGGCTCACAGTGCTTCTGCAACTCTTCACCAAAGGAGACTGCGCGCTGTGACAAAACAACACGAGACAAGGAAAAAAGGAGAATGCTTACTAATAATTTTAATGGGGAAGCAGTAAACTAACCATTTGTTTATGTAATACAATATTCAAAATTATTCAATGATATACTAAATCATATTTTCATGAGCGCTTCTACACGGTGAGGAAACGAGCGAGGGGAGGGAGGTGGCGGGGTGGGGTCCGTCCACCCCACTCGGGATGTGTGCCGTCATTTTTTGTACACACATCTTGAGCGGGGTGGACGGTCCCCACCCCGCCACCTCATTTCCCTCGCTCGTTTCCTCGCCATTTAGAATTTCTCTATTTTCATAGCATCTAAGTTAGTGTAAATATGTGATAGTTTACAGTGTCTTTCATCTTTACCAATGACACGGATTTTGTTTAAGTCAATAAGCTTTTTTTTTTTTTTTTTTTTTTTTTTTCTGAAAGGCAAACGTGGGGTGTAAATGGGCTCCCCAGACCACAGAAAAAGGATTTTGTAAAGATTTTGTAAGTAGAACTTTTCTGAACCATGCCAATTAGTTAGATCCAAAAAGGAAATTACAAGCATATATAAGTACACACAATAAGCAGCATTACCGTAGATTTGTCCAATCATGTTTTGTAAGATACCTTTTAAACAACATAGTTTTCTCCTCCTTTTCCCAGAGAACATTTTTTAATCCTCCCTTAATGGCAACCCTTATAAAAAATAAAAATATAAAGTCCAAGTGACCAATTTATGTTATTAGTCACATTTGAAATATCTTATTAAACCTCTACAAAAATAAACCCATTGTGGAATCCTTATACTAGCGGAAACCCAAGAATCAACACATTATAGATATTAAAAGAATCGAGGTTTTTTACCCGAACTTAAACATTATATTAAAGCATCCAAAGCATCTCCCAAGACTCATCTATCACTCATGGAGCTTCCTGCCTTCCCCATACTGGCCACTTTTCTCCTCTTGCTGTTGTTTCTTTTGGTGAAGAAGGGAATGAGATCCAAAACACAGTATAAATTCTAAGTTGCCTTCAGGACCATGGAAACTGCCTTTCATAGGGAGCTCACACCACATGCTAGGCTTATCACATATGATTGCAATGACATGGCATTTGCTACTTTTGGTGATTATTGGAGACAAATGCGAGTGCGACCCCAATGTAAGGATAAATTAGAGACAATCCAAATGCCTAAATGAATATCGTCATTATTGAATATTGTCATTATTCCTCCAGGACCATGAAAATCACTTACACTTTCACGTGATTTTGAGGTTGCAACCATCAAATTAGATCAAATGCGCGAGTCCCGTAAAAATGAGAATGTTCATGGGAGTCTAATCCTTTGGGGGAGTAATGAGTACGATCTGCATGTCCATGGGAATTCAATTTTCACATTTAATTAAAAAAGAAGAAGAAGTTACTGCAGTAAATTTGCTTTTCTAACCCGTGGAGGAGGTAATTTGTATAGTGAACCTCGAAAATGCTTGTACCATTGACAATTGTTTCTCCATTTTTTCATGTGGAGCTCATCGGTTTTGTTAGTTCTTTATAGTTTGGACCCTCATAACAAAACCTCTTAAATATGTTTTCCGAGTTTCTACTGAATATTTTGTACATAATCATTTAAGGAATGCAACAAGAAATTGCTGACAATGAATGCTCTGCATATACACTTTCAACCCTTCAACACACTTCAAAAATATCTTCATTTATACCTACATGCACTATAACCAAACTTGTAGGAAAACTTTTGTTTTTCTCGCCATAATCTTTGTCAGACCTCTGTATCCAGCCGACTCCAGAAAAACTAATTTCTGAATCTGTTCCCATCTACCAAACGTTCAACTCATCCTGCTCCAAACACCAAATTTGTACTAAGACTGCCAACAACACAAAACTCTCAAGGCCTTGGGAGCTACCGTATGAAGAAGAGAAGAACTCTACCTAACTCCTTGTCCTTGTGCCAATTTGAGACAGTCTGTCATCTAAAGTGAATGCTTCCTCAAATGAAAGAAAGGTGGGAGAGAGAGAGCCCTGTATATTAACTTTTCTCCTCTTTTTTTTTCAGGTTGATGAAGAAAGATAAGACATCCACAACTCAATAGCAAAATTCAAATTAACCACTCATTTGAAGCTTGCACTGCTTGCAAGGCCTATCACTTAGAAATATAGCCAAAAAACACGTATCCTTTGTGCGTCTACAACTTGGCCACCTCTCACGTTTTGGTCATCTCTTCTACCAGGGACGGACCCAGAATTTTAGTCGGGGGGGGTGGGGGGGTGGGGGGTGTGAAATGGAAAATACTTTCTAATTGATAATAATAGTTATCAATGGTAAAACCAATTTGTTTTCTACCTGAGCTAGTAACTAATAAAAAATATAACTATAAAAAATACATTGCGTATACCAAATTGGATCTAATGTAGTCCAATTTTAAACCAAAATAAGATCACTATCGATAACCTTAGCAATGAGCAAACGAGCATAATAACTAGACCATATGACTAATATCGCAAAATAATTCGAATAAGTATCTAGGTGAAACTAATTTTTTTTTTTTTTAATTTGCGAACTTAATATGATCATAATACAATTTCACAGAAAAAATAGTTTATATGAGTCTCAAATTTTGTACGAGTTCGCTAATGATATATATTTCATTGAATTCTATAGTTATTATTTTATATATTAATTTTAAATATTTTTTTGAAGGTTTTATACAATTATACTGAAAAACAATTCATTTATTAATGTTAATAAGTTTTTATTAAACTAACACTTGAAGAGTATCGAACTCAGGTCTTTTACCAAAAATAATAAACTTACAACCACTACACCAATTAATACACATTTAAATATTTGTTTAAACAATTTTCATATTGTATTATATATTATATAGTTGATTTTTTTAAGACTAAAGTATATATACTAAGAAAGTTATAAAAGTTGAGGAGGGGGAACTGCCCCTCCTCGCCCCTTAGTAGGTCCGCCCATGTCTTCCACAGAAACTGCCAAAGAGGTGACGAATATGTTCGACCTCATGTTCGCTAATAGGCCTATTATATTTGTTGTAAGCATTGAAATTTACGGGTGCAATGATATTGATCGTCTCCTTGGGAGGTGGCTTTAGAGTATACAAAAGAGCAATTTAGCTTTTTCAGGAATTAATTAACATATCTGCAAGGTTCAGTGTGGCTGATCATTTCCCTCAAATTAATTTTCTTTCATGTGATGATGTTGAGATGCTCATCGTGTGAGCTAAATATGAAGTTGATGTCGACAATGAACACATCCATTTTCCCATCTAACAACTCACTTTCTCTTTAGCTGTTTTTCCAGTCCATAAACCTATAGATCGACTGCGACAGCTACAAGTAAACCATAAAGAAAGTTGTAAATAACCATGAACTTAGTTATTTTACAGAATCATTATTCAAATAGATTATGCAAGATATTGCTGATAAAGATTGGTTAAAATACTCAACTATGTCTCGGTGACGGCACTTCTTCTCCAAAATAATAGCTAGAGAAATATAATTATATCAGAAAATCCGGTTAAGTGATGCAATTGTACATCTTTCTCTGTCATTGTTATAAGATAAACAGATATGAGAACGTGAACTGCAGAAGTAAACAGATAATTGTTAGTGAGATAGCATTCAGAAATATCAAGAGGGGATCCTCAGGTTGTGAAAGCTTAATAATTGTTCCCTCAGCTAGGTATCAAAAGTAAACAGATAACTACAAGAATAATTGAGAAGGATGCCTTTACTGACAAACTCAAACCTTACAAATAGTGTTCAAAATGATATCCATATCCCTCTATCCTATCCCTCATGGAGCTCCCTTCCTTCCTATCCTTATTATTCACTTTTCTTCTTTTGTTGTTCATCTTTGTGAAGAAAGGGAAGACATCCAAAACTCGAAACCCAAACTCAAAGCTGCCTCCAGGGCCATGGAAACTACCGATCATTGGAAGCGTCCACCACTTGCTAGGCCTACCACATCACTCACTCAGAAATCTAGCCAAGAAACACGGACCGCTTATGCACCTACAACTTGGTGAAGCTTCAACTATTGTCATCTCTTCACCAAAAATGGCCAAAGAGGTGATGAAGACACGTGACCTCATCTTCGTGAACAGGCCTATGGTATTTATGATAAACATCATAACTTATGGATGCAAGGATATAGTATTCGCTCCTTATGGAGAATATTGGAGACAGCTGCGAAAGATTTGCACTTTAGAGCTCTTTAGTGCTAAGCGTGTTCATTCATTCCAATCGCTAAAGGAAGAAGAGGTATCAAATCTCGTTCAAAGTATCTCTTCACCTGATAGCTTGTTGGTAAATTTCACCGAGAGAATTTTCTCATTGACAAATGACATAGTTGCCAGAACAGCCTTTGGTAAAAGATGCAAAGATAAAGAAGCATTCATATCATTGATTCATGAAGCACTTAAGGTATCTACAGGATTCAGTGTGGCAGATTTGTTTCCCTCATTTGAGTTAATTCGAGTCATCAGTGGGATGAAAGCCAAGGCTGAGCGAATACATCAAAAGCTTGACAAAATTACTGAAGACATTATTAACGAACACAAAGGGAAGAAGAAAACAGATATGCCTAAGAAGGATGAAGAGGATCTAGTCGATGTGCTTCTACGCCTACAAGAGAACAATGACCTTGGGTTCCCAATCACAAACGAAAACATTAAAGCAATAATCCTAGTGAGTATACTTGTGCATTGATTAATTTATGCTTGATTTTATCATGCAGGCTATAGTGCTCAGTCGCAACATAATTGAGTTTCTGATAATCAAGCATATAATCATTTATGTACTTATATATATTATGGTATTCAATAGTTTTTCTCATTATCAGGATATATTTACTGCGGGAAGTGAGACTTCAGCAACTGTAACAGAATGGGCAATGTCACAAATGCTGAGGAACCCAAGAGTTATGGAGAAGGCTCAAGCAGAAGTGAGAAGAGTGTTTAAAGGAAAGAAAATCATCAAAGAGGCAGATATTCATGAACTGAGCTACTTAAAATCAGTGATCAAAGAAACTCTCAGGTTACACCCTCCTCTTCCATTATTACTCCCACGAGAGTGTAGGGAGAGATGTGAGATAGATGGGTATGAAATCCCTATAAATACTAAAGTTATCATCAATGCACGGGCTATCGGGAGAGATCCAGAACACTGGACTGATCCTGAGAGATTCGAACCAGAAAGGTTTGACGGAATTTCTGTTGATTATAAGGGAGCGAACTATGAATACATCCCCTTTGGAGCTGGTAGGAGGATATGCCCAGGCATACTGCTTGGTGCGAGTAATGTTGAGCTTCCACTAGCTCAACTATTATACCACTTTGATTGGAAACTCCCTAATGGTGCAAAACCAGAAGAATTGGACATGACTGAGGATTTCGGCACTACAGTTCGAAGAAAAAACAACTTGTATGTGACCGCAATCCCTTATCGTCCATTACCTGCCGAGTAATATCTTCCTAAGACAGGTTGTTTATATACTTCTTGAGTGAAGGCAAAGGAAGTTATGTGTAATGAGAGATCCTATGTATTGATGATTGTGAAATAAAGGTTTTGAATTGTTTCATTTTTCACTCTCATTTACGATTCAATCAGGCCTTCAATCACTCACACAACAATAAATAAAATTCTATTGACCTAAATCCCTCCAAATTGAAAACAATTGCTTCTTCCTCATTGCAGTCTTATGAGAAGAAACCTTGTTGGATTGCTAGAAGATCTTAAGCATCCAACCCCAAAATCCATACACAAATCACTTGCTTGGCACATGCTTACTTAATGGGTTAAGTGTAGTCAACCAAAAAACACTAAATCCCTGCGGACAAAAAACCAACTTTAGTGTTCATTTGGGGCCTGACCCTAGATACCGCATATTACTAGAGAAGGTTGTGTAATACTACCTAAATGGTTGCATGATGAATACCAGATTTCAACACTGTGTCACATTTCACGAAAATGTTTTGGTTGATAAAATAGGTGTGTTACAGATCTAGATGAGGCTCACAGTGCTTCTACGACTCTTCACCAAAGGAGACTGCGCGCTGTGAAAAAACAACACGAGACAAGGAAAAAAGGAGAATGCTTAGTAATAATTTTAATGGGGAAGCAGTAAACTAACCATTTGTTTATGTAATACAATATTAAAAATTATTCAATGATATACTAAATCATATTTTAATAGCATCTAAGTTAGTGTAAATATGTGATAGTTTACAGTGTCTTTCATCTTTACTAATGACACGGATCGTATTTAAGTCTGTTAGTTAGTTGCTTAGGACAGCAAATAAGTCCACGCGTTGTTTATGTTGGTAGAAGTTATTTTATTCTGTGTTATCTATTTAGTCGTGGCGTAATTGTAGGAGCATGATCACCATGATCTCTAATTTCGGTTTTTGCAAGACTCTATAAATGTAAGCTTTCTGTTTTCAATGGAATATGAGTTTCAAGGTATTCTTGTTGCAGATCTCTTATTCAGGTTTTGAATTCCTTTCTTTCTCCTTGAGCAAGTAATCTGTTTTCAATTTATTTTCCATCAAAACCCAACAATTGGTATCAGAGCATTCTTCTTAAGGGATCTTTGAGTGAATCAGCTTGAGTGAAATCAACAAATGGAAGCAGAAACCAACTTTTCATCAATTTCTCCTCCTTTTTTCAATGGAGAAAGTTACCAAATTTTGGCTGTGATAATGGAGACTTACTTGGCAGCTTTGGATCTCTAGGAAGCAGTGGAGGAGGATCATGAAGTCCCTCTTTTGCCAAATAATCCTACCATGGCTCAGATCAAAATTCAAAAGGAAAGGAAAACAAAATAATCAAAAGCAAAAGCATGTCTATTTGCTGCCTTATCGTCAACTATCTTCACCAGAGTTATGTCCCTTGTGACAGCAAAGGCAATATGGGATTATCTCAAGGAGGAATATATGAAGGCGATGAAAGGATAAGAGGCATGCAAGTCTTGAATTTAATCAGAGAATTTGAGTTGCAAAAAAATGAAGGAGTCTGAAACCATAAGACTACACAGACAAACTTCTCAACATTGCTAATAGGGTAAGATTACTTGGATCCACACTTTCTGATTCAAGAATTGTACAAAAAATCCTTGTAACCGTGCCTGAAAGATATGAAGCAAACAATTACAACTTTAGAAAATACTAAAGATTTACCTGCTCTAGATGAAAATTCTCCAAACTGCCAAGCATGTCATTATGGTAAACAAAGCAGGCATCCATTTCCTAAAGCAACATGGAGGGCATCACACAAGTTGCAGCTTATCCACACTGACTTGGCAGGCCCTCAAAGGACACCATCTTTAAAAGGTAGTCCTTATTACATTGTTTTCATTGATGATCTAACAAGAATGTGTTGGATTTATTTTTGAAAAGCAAGTCAGAAGTTGGTGGAGTGTTTTGGAACTTCAAGAAAAAGATTGAGAATCAAAGCAACTGCAAGATCCAAACTCTGAGATCAGACAATGGGAAGGAGTACACCTCTGAGAAATTTAATATGTTTTGTGAGGAAGCAGGTATCGAGCACCAGCTTACTGCTCCCTACACTCCACAACAGAATTGAGTAAGTGGAAGAAGAAATAGATACATCTTAGAAATAACAAGATGCATGCTGCATGAGAAGAATTTGCCCATAAGTTTTTGGGCTGAAGCTGCCAACACAACAGTATTTCTACAAAATAGACTCCCTGCCAAGTCAGTTAAGGATAAAACCCCATTTGAAGCATGGTATGGATACAAGCCCTCTTTAAACTTTCTTAAAATATTTGGTAGTCTATGCCTTACTTATGTCCCACAGGTCAAGCGTGACAAACTAGATAAAAGGGTTGTTCCTGGCATCTTTGTGGTACAACACAATATCAAAGGCTTACAAAGTTTTTCAACAAAAATCTGGTAAAATAATTGTTACTAGAGATGTCCACTTTATTGAAAATGAGCAGTGGAATTGCGAGAGTCCAAAAAGGGAGAATCATAGCGACTCCATGCGCATCTTGTTTAACAGAACGCGCAAGAATCATTCATATGACTCATGGAAAAATGAGATTGAAGATGATACTCCAATCAGAGGCACAAGACTACTCTCGGATATTTATCAAAGTTGTAATGTTGCTATGTGTGAGTCCGCAGGGTATGAAGATGCAAAGGAGGATGGAAAATGGATGGCTGCAATGCAAAAAGAGTTGTTCATGATCAGAAGAAACAATACATGGGAGCTTGTAGATAAACCACAAGACAGAAAAGTAATTGGAGTCAAATGGGTGTTCAGAACAAAATTAAACGTTGATGGCTCTATCAACAAGCATAAAGCAAGGCTCAAGTTTTTGGAGTTGATTACTCAGATACATTTGCACCTGTGGCAAGGCTCGACACAATCATACTACTTCTTGCTCTTGCAACCCAAAAGAATTGGAAAGTTTTTCAGCGGGATGTCAAGTCAGCATTTCTCAATGGATTTCTACAAGAAGAGATTTATGTTGTGCAACCTGAAGGCTTTGTGGAAAAGGGAAAAGAAGACAAAGTTTATTTGCTAAAAAAGGCACTTTATGGTCTAAAGCAAGCACCACGAGCATGGTACAGCAGAATAGATGATCACCCAATCGGTTTAGGCTTTAAGAAAAGCCTGTCTGAATTTACTCTCTATGTCAAGGATAATGGTGCTGACATTCTTATCATCTTTCTCTATGTAGATGATCTTTTAGTGACAAGAAGCAATGAAAATCAGATTGATCAATTCAAGATGGAGATGAAGAAAGCCTTTGAGATGACAGATCTTGGCTTGATGACTTACTTTCTTGGAATGGAAGTCAAGCAGAGTCAGGATGAAGTGTTCAATTGCTAGAAGAAATACACAAGATAAATTCTTAAGAAGTTTCAAATGGAA
Source organism: Berberis thunbergii (assembly GCA_003290165.1). NCBI lineage: Eukaryota > Viridiplantae > Streptophyta > Magnoliopsida > Ranunculales > Berberidaceae > Berberis > Berberis thunbergii. Next base: position 23,587 of record QNQO01001901.1, read on the forward strand.
AACTGCAAGGCAATGAATACCCCCATGAATTAAAAAGAAAAATTGATCAAAGAAGATGGAACAACAAAGGTAGAGGAAGCTCATTTAAGAGGTTTGATAGGATGTCTGATGTACCTGACAGCAACTAGGCCCGATATTCTAAGTGTTGTAAGTATTCTGTCTCGATTTATGCATTGTGCAATTGAAACACATCTACAAGCTGCAAAAAGGGTTATAAGATACATCAAGAGAACAATCAAGTTTGGTGTAAAGTTCAAGAAATATTTGGACTTCAATCTGCTCGGTTTTTCAGACAGTGACTTGGCAGGTTAAGTTGATGACATAAAAAGCACATCTGGCTATTGCTTTAGTCTCGGTTCAGGTGTTTTTTTCATGAAGTTCAAAAAAGCTGGAGATTGTTGCACAATCAACTGTAGAATCAGAGTTCGTGGCAACAACTGCAGCAGTAAATCAAGCCATATGGCTAAGAAAGATTCTGAGTGACTTGCATCTTGAGCAAAAAGAAGCACCAAGATCTTTGTGGACAATCAAGCAGCAATTGCCATTTCTCATAATCCAGTATTTCATGGAAATAAGTTGTTTTTCTCAAGAGAAGTGCAAAAGAGTGGAGCAATGACTCTTCTCTACTGCAAGACTGAAGATCAAGTTGCTGATATCTTCACCAAGGCTCTACCAGCAAGCAAATTTGAATTTTTAAGACAAAAACTTGGAGACTGCAGTTCCTAATGCAAGGAGGAGTGTTAGTTAGTTGCTTAGGACTGCAAAGAAGTCCACTCGCTGTTTATGTTGGTAGAAGTTATTTTATTTTGAGTTATGTATTGAGTCATGGCGTAAATGTAGGAGCATGATCACCATGATCTCTAATTTCAGTTTTGGCAAGACTCTATAAATGTAAGTTTTTTGTTTTCAATGGAATATGAGTTTCAAGGTATTCTTGTTGCACACTCTTATTCAGGTTTTGAATTCCTTTTTTTCTCCTTAAGCAAGTAATATGCTTTTAATTTATTTTCCATCAAAACCCAACAATTTGTATCATAGCATTCTTCTTAAGGGATCTGTGAGTGAATCAGCTTGAGTGAAATCAACAAATGGAAGCAGAAACCAGCTTTTCATCAATTTCTCCTCCTTTTTTCAATGGAGAAAATTACCAAATTTGGGTAACTCACAGTACTACAATTTTTTGTTTTGATGAGCTTGAGAATCAATCTTAATTGAAAATTTAAATTGGTCAAAAGTTACCCTGTTTAAGTTATTGTTTTTTCAAAAACAATTTATTGGGTGGTGTGGATTAATAGGAAAAAAAAAACAAAAATAAGTACATGATGGTGTGAGACAGTACTTTTGGTGGTGTGAAATAATCGTTGCCACTAAGAAAACCATAATTTTTACTAGCAAAAATGTAAATAAAGAGCTACAGGATATGATTTTGAACCATTAAAAAATCATCATTACTAATGTAAATAAAAAATCATCAAATTGGTATATAACGATAAATGGCAGAAATTAATTTCAAATGTAAATATATGTTAACAAAATAATTGAGTTATTTGCGATTTGTCCCCATAAAAAATAGCTAATTAGATGTTACCCCCAACATTAATCAATATTTCAGTCTGCCTCGGAACTAGCAGTCAACGTGCGTTGATTATCAAAAGCCTCATGTTGATTACCAAAATGCCCTTCAAACAATAACCCACATGTAACCTTAATGGGCCGAATTTTTCATGTATCTCCAGAAAAATCCTATGAATAAAATACAAAGGTAGACCTCGATATACAAATTAATCACAAGAAAATACTTAAAAAATCTTCTTCCTCAAAGCATACAAGAGTGGTTGGGGTTGTTTGTGGCAATAGTGGAAAAAAATCAAACAGAGAGGGAGGAAAAGGAGGAGGTGTGGCAGTTGCAGTCTTGTAGTAAACAATGAGAGGGCAGAAATGAAGAAAAGTTCAGGGTCATAAAGAACGGAGGGAGAAAGGAAGGGGTGGGTAAATCGCTTATAACCAGTGTTCTAAAAATCAGCCTAGGCGGTAGAAAAATGCCCAGATTAATGGTTGGGCGGGTTTTGGGCAGTCTAGGCAGGTCTGGGCAATCTAGGCGGGGTCTGGGCGGTCTGAGCGAGTTATTTTTTTTAATAAGGCTGATTGTATTCTTATTTTATTTTTCTTTCATCTTTTTTAGAAATAAATAATTTCATTATTTTTTATTCAGTATATGTCTAAATGTAGCAAATGATGATTACTTAATGAAATTCTCAAAGGATCTGCCGGTATCAATTTTAGTAATGTAGATTTTATTAAACATGACTGAGGTTATTCATGCAACTTGAAGAAAAATAAAGGAGTAGGTTTGGATATTTGTCCACAAATTCAACTATGTATAAAGTACCCATCATGACCAACTTCATTCATTTGAGTTTTAATAAATTTTGTTCATGATTGTTAATTTTTCATGTTTTTAATTTTGCATATGTATCTTGGCATTAAATTGGATGAAATTGATAACGTATTATGCTTAACTTTTGTAAATTATTAAAGTTATAATACAAAACCTAAGACCGCCTAGGTGCCACCTAGGCCCCTGGGCGCTAGGCACTTGCTCGCCGCCTGCCCACCGCCTAGCGCTTTTTGAAACACTGCTTATAACAAAAAAAATTTCAAAAGTTTGTAGGGGCAAGTGCCCCACGTAGATTCGTGCATGATTGAGGTAATACTTATCATCCACTACTAAATTTTGTGTTCAGTTGTGGGAATGAAAGTCTTATGAACATGATAATCTCACTCATTACTCCTTCAAAGCATGCGATTCGCATGTTCATTGGACTTACATTCCCACCATTGTTCACAAAATCTAGTGATTAATATGAGTGTTACCTCAATTTAGTTTAAATGTAGATGATCTCCTCATGAATTCTGATGGAATAAGATTCCATCTAATCAAACACACCCTAAAGGAAACTCTGAATTCTATTACACACTTAAAGGCACCAAAATTACAACAAGTAAGCTAAACATAAATAACATTACAAGAGTACAACATGTTAAACTACCACTTTGCACTAATATTGTGACTTTAAAATCTAGGACAATAGCTTATATAGTTTGAGTTATGCTAAATGTAACTCGTCGTTTACTCCTTGTTGAATCCGTGTAGCTTTAGGATAAAAACATCAAGTGGAATATAAATTTGGTTAAGACATTTATATGTGTAGTTGACACCTAGACACGGATACAGATACAGGCAAGGATTGTGATTTCATTTTTCGAGTTAATTTCGGTACTCTGATTTTAAGAAATATTTCATTTTGTATAGAATAAACGTAAAAATTTCAATTTAATAATATAAGTTAAGCATTTTAAACTCTTAAATAATAGATAAAAAGTCTCACAAGACTCGAGAGTGTCATACAGACTACATGTTAAATCAGAATCATTCACATAACCAACTTTTGATTCTAAAATAACATTATAGCATGTTAAAATATAGGAAGATTGAAACATGTATTTTTTTTTTCCTCAGAAGAATTTTCTTAAGAAAAAAATTAAATATTTTGAATTTCAAAAAACATTTTGGTAACTCCAAAATAGGAAATATTTTGTGAAATTTACATATTTCTATAAATCACATTCCTTGGATACAAATATGGCTATCATACAAAGGATACGAAGATATAGAAAGAATTTCAGAGAATATTGGACGCAGATATAAGTACAGTATCTCAATATTGTATCGATAACATATACAACAGATAATAAAATTAGTAATTAAAGAATGTATATGGGTTCCGAACCAAAATGAGTATTTTTCTCTTCAGTCGGCCTATGCCTTGCTCCGGAGGAAAGGGATGGTCAATGACCTTTATAAATTGATTGGCATGATAGTATCCCTTCTAGAATCTCAGTTTTGGTGTGGAAATTACTCCATAGAGGGGTCCCAGTGGATGGGGAGTTATACAGATGCGGATTTAGTCTGGCCTCTAGATGTAGATGTTGCAACACGCCTCAAAGAGAATCTCTTAACCACTTGTTTTTGGATGGAGAACTGGCGATGCAGGTATGGCGCCATTTTGAGCTGATTTTTGGTGTGCACATCAGAAAACCGTCTGAAATCTCCACGACCCTTATCATTTGGTTCAGGCGTGCAAAAATGAGTACCCAAACAGGTGTGTTATCACTTCTCACTCCTATGTTCATTTTATGGGAAATATGGAAACAACGGTGCAAATGTGTATATGATAATGCTGTCCCCAATCCTGCTTTTATGATTCTGAATATTCGACGTAATCTGCTGTTAGCTAACAATTTTATTACCCCTAAGCGAATCAGTTGGCATAAGGCTCCTTTAAGGGCTTTGGGGATACAAGCGACTCCAGTTTTGAGAAAGCTTAGCAGAATAGTCTTTTGGCATCCCCCTCCGCCAGATTTTGTTGCTCTTAATGTGGATGGCTCTTCCTGTAAGAACATGGCTGCTGGAGGTGTGATTATTAGAGACTCTCGAGGTTTTGGTGTTGTTGGGATGCAAATTTTTTTTGGTGCAGGCTCTAATAATACAGCGAAATTATGGCTCTAGCCAAGGGTCTTTGTCTCTGTCTCTCATTGGGTTTTAAGCAGGTGCTAGTTCAGACGGACTCGGATATTGTTTGTGGGTGGTTTAAGGGTAATTTTAAAATACCGTGGCATTTGGAGAATATTTTAAAAGAAATCAAGCAGCTGGCGGAGCAATTGACGGTAAATTGCTCCCATATTTATAGAGAGGCCAATGCGGTGGCGGACACATTAGCAACTAGAGCACTTCAAGAGCATAAGACTGTCTTTTTTGCTGCTCATGATCTTCCTAGGAGAGTGGCAGGATTATTACTGCTTGACCGTAATCATACGGCTTACATACGCCATGGAGAAGACTAGGAGTCGCAATAGTGGGCAGAGGAGATTACAAGATTAGAGGGATAGCAGGGCACACTGCTGTATAATAGAGGGTCTTCTGATTCTATTTGGTTGTTCTTTTCGGGTTGCTGGGAACTGTCAGTGAGCTGATTTCAGCCAACTGCTTTAAGTTCTGTATTGTGTTTTCTCGTTTTCTAGCTTTTGCTTTGGCTTTCATACGGGTAACGTCGTAATGTACCCCCGTAGCTTTTGTAAGTCATTCTTTTGATAAGTAATTAAGGTCTGGCATTCCAGAGTTGCCCCTCCCCACTGGAGGTTAATATTAAAAAAAAAAAAAAAAAAAAGATGAAACAAGAGGAGCTAGACATGACTGAGGCATTTGGCTCTTCAATCCGAAGAAAAAACAACTTACATGTGAGTGCCATCCCATATAGTCCCTAAAAGTAAGAAAAACGATGAGAATAATCATGCTCAGTTAAAAAAGACTAAGCATGGCCTTTTCTGTATCTAGTATCATTTTTTTCCCGCTTGCAATGATATAATAAAATAGTTTAATGACAAAGAAATGACAAGTTGCAGCAAGATCCCCCACTCATTTTGATATTGTCCTTAATCAGGGTTATGGCATAAGTTTGTCATCTACATTAATCAAGATCCCCCACTCATTTTGAGTGGATTAGCTAATCCCAAATGATTTCCTATTATAAGGAAAATGAAAAGATCTTCCTGTTCACAAGTCGATACGATTCCCACTAACACTTCTCCTCCTCTGCATGGATTTCTCTAGCTTTTCTGTTCTCCTAACTTTCATTATCTTGTTGTTCATGGCAAAGAAAAACCAAGCCAAGAGATCCCAATCTCAAAACGCAAATCCAAAACTACTTCCAGGGCCATGGAAACTACCATTAATAGGAAACTTGCACCAACTATCAAGCCCATTACCACATCACTCCCTCAGAGACTTAGCCAAGAAACATGGACCAATTATGCACCTACAACTCGGTTAAATTTCCACTGTGATTGTATCTTCACCCAAAGTGGCAAAAGATGTGCTACACACCCCTGGTCTAGTGTTTGCACAAAGACCAGAAATCCTTGTTCCCAAGATAATTTCCTACAACTGTACTAACGTAGTCTTTGCTCCTTATGGAGACTACTGGAGAGAGCTGCGAAAGATTTGCACGATGGAGCTATTAAGTGATAAGCGAGTAGCCTCATTTAGATCGATTAGGAAAGAAGAAGCATCAGATCTTATACAGACTATCTCGTCAAGTGTTGGTTCACCGGTCAATCTTAGCAAGATGATTTTCTCGATGACTAATAACATTATCTCCAGGGCAGCCTTTGGCAAGAAATGCAAAGACCAGCCAGATTTCTCTTTGTTGATAAAGGAGGCCTTAGAGTTGGCAGGGGGATTTGGTATGGCAGATTTATTCCCATCTATTAGGTTTCTTCATGTCATTAGTGATATGAAGCCTAAAATAGAGAGCTTGCACTGGAAGCTCGACATAATCCTTGACAACATCATCAAAAAACACAAGGAGAATAGGATCACATCTGAAGCTAACATGGGAGAATTAGACGAAGATCTGGTGGATGTTCTTCTACGACTTCAAGAGAGTGGCAACCTTAACTTTCCAATCACAACCGACAACATCAAAGCGGTCATCTTGGTAAGTGCAATGAATATCAACCAATCTAGTTAAGGAAACAATAATCCAGGCCTAAATGTGGAAAGGGTTTCTGTCCTGAAAGATAGGTTAACGAACTAAGAGAAAAAATTCCATCATGCTCTTTATATGATAATTTATTGCAAACTAAATCCGGCTTTCTGTGTTCTCTGCAGGACGTGTTCACTGCAGGTAGTGAGACTTCATCAATTGGAGTAGAATGGGCAATGTCAGAATTGATGAAAACCCCGAGACTAATGGAGAAGGCACAAGCTGAGGTGAGGCATGCACTCAACGGAAAGACAAAGGTTGAAGAAGAGGACTTTCATGGACTACAGTACTTACAATCAGTTATCAAAGAAGCTCTAAGACTACACCCTCCGGCTTTTCTGTTACTTCCCGAGAATCTAAGGAGAAATGTGAAATTGATGGATATGAAATACCAGCTAAAACAAGAGTCATGGTTAATGCATGGGCAATTGGTTGAGATCCAGAATATTGGAGTCATCCAGAAATATTTAAGCCGGAGAGGTTTGAAGGAAGTTCCATTGACTACAAAGGGAGTAATCTTGAGTACATCCCATTTGGTTCCGGAAGGCGGATTTGCCCAGGCATAACATTTGCAGTATCAAATATAGTGGTTCAACTAGCTCAACTGCTCTACTACTTTGATTGGAAACTCCCCGATGGTATGAAGCCTGAAGATGTAGACATGACTGAAGAGTTCGGACTTACTGTTAGAAGGAAAAATCATTTGACGCTTGTTCCTGTTCGCCATTACTTACATTCATTGTCTAGGAAGTAACAACTTGTTAAAGAGGGTATAGAACTTATCTAAATTCGTGAATTCAAAATAAATTTTTTTTTTTGAAAGGCAAGCGCGGGGTGTAATTGGGCTCCCCAGACCACAGAAAAATATGAACCGTTACAAGTTACATTCGATAGTACGTTCACTCGTTACATCATCCATAGGACAATAAACTTGCTTCAAATCTTCAACAAAGAACCTAATTAGTACTAGAATTACCGTCTCCAAGTTGGGGAGTAACCCTGCAAAATGTTCTGCTACTAAAGTAGTTGCATGATAGACCTGCCATAACTTATCTTCCTCATAAGTACCAATCAATCCTTTAATCACTCTCATGACGTGATTGATACCTAATGTGGGCCCTAGGATGTATGAGAAGTCATCGTAAGGATACAAACCACAATGAATCATGATATAGAAACCGTTGAATGCTAGCACTAATCTAGCATCCATACAAGGTTCTAATAAACATTTGCATTCTGCTTGTATTATCATCATCAGTTACCTGAATTTAGGATTTGACTTCTTGCTTCGAGAGGACCTTCGAGGAACATATGCCATGGGAGTCTGTAATGTGGTAACCTCACGTTCTTCTTCACTAGTGTTTTGCCCCACCTTTGTTGCTGCCTCTGCAAGTGAAGCTTGAATTTTAGGCACCAATGCATCCCTGCCTATTTTTGCAATTGCTGAATGTACAGCCTTAACGTCTTGGGGTGTTAGGCAATCCATGATCGTTGTGGGATCTTCCCCCAGTCCTCCTATACCAGCGATTGCGCGAAGCACCTCCACTACTTGCATTGGGTTATCCTCTGAGTTAGATATGGGGGTAGACAGAACTGGCTCTGCTGCTACCTCAGCGTCTGAATCCGCAGCCTGAATCACCGTTTCAATCCCATTGGGTGAGTAACCTGCATCCCTACAATCATCCCTGAATTCTTTTAAGTGTTGCTCCTTAACAACATCAACCAAACTCTGCTGCTCTGTGAGCAGTTGCTCCTCAGTCGTATCAACAACATCTAATTCTAAAATAGTCGTTCCATCTTTGGCAACGATTTGATTTCTATTCTCAATCAAATTGCTATTATTCTCTTGCGCAAGACATGCAAATGAATTAGTAGTGACTAGAGGATTACGAGCAGGTGGTAAGATACTCACTATCTGAGGGTCCTCCACTATTGCAAGTTGCAAATTGGAAGTTTCATTGGTGGAAGGCTCATTGGGTTCATTGAGTGCAGTGGAAGTAGGTTCATTGAATGCTGCATTATGCATGTATGCACTGGGCATTGATGCATGACTAGTCTCAGGCTGTGCTGCCATAGTGTGACAAGTTGCACCCAGTGCTTCCTGTGTCTGATTAGGTGCCCAAATAGTGTGCTTTCCTTGAACAACAGTCCATCCTGGATCCTTGTCTTGTTCCACTGGATTTGTGTGACCAGTTGGCTGCCATAACTTCTGCACAGGCTTTGCGTTTGTAACAATTTTCGTGCAATGCTGTTTGGAATGACCAAAGACAACACACACACTGCATTTAGTTGGAAACCATGTATATTCTACCACAACTATCCTCGTAGTCGAGTCATTGATCACCACTGGAACTTCTTTAGGCAATGGATCTGTGACACTAACTTCAACACAGACCCTGGCATAAGCCTTCCTGGTGCCTTCTTCAGTTGCCTTCTTCAGTTGCCTTATCAAGCATAATGGGTACCCCTATGACACTCGCAATCCGTTGAATTCCTTCATGATGCCATAGGAATAATGGGATTCTCTTAAGTGTCACTGAGATAGGTATCGAGGCGAGAGTTTCTGCTTCCTCATCCATTGTAGGAGACCAAGTTCGAATGATGAACAACCTGCTTGCGATGTGCAGGGAGCCCATCTCTAAGGCCTTAGACCTATCTCCTTCATCCTTGAAATTGAAAACAAAATTTTTGTCTCCATGGATGGTCATCTCGAAGTTCCTGGTTCCCCAAGTCTTTATGAGAGTTTCTTTCACAAAACTGTATCCTAGTTTCTTCCCTACAAATCTACCAATTATGAGCTTCTCACATTCAACAATTCGCTGAGCAAAGTCAGAGGTTTGGATCTTGACAACCTTCTTGCCATTTACGATCGTAGGTGGCTCATACCTTAGTTTGGTCGATCCAGCATATCGACCTTGTCCCAGTTTTGAAGCCCAGCTTGCTACAATGTTTCCTGGATTGATTCCACTGCTTCCTGGTTTGAATCCTGGATTGATTCCACTGCTTCCTGGGTTGAATCCTGCGTAGTGAATAAAAAATGTTCAATTTGTTGTCATCTCTAACATGGTATATTCGAATAACAAAGTACTTCATACTGCAGATTTCCACAGCTAGTGTCATGCAACCTTTCATCAAGAAAACCCAAACAAATCAAAACTCTTTAACTTTTCCAAGATATAACGCCAAACTACTCAAACTCAAGACCAAAATTAAAAAAAATAAAAAATAAAATAAACTTTTTTATGTGTTTGATTCAAGACAAAAAATTGCCATTAGAAAACTTTAAAAAATGTTTTTTTTTTGGTTGCAAAATTCATGTTCTCCCTTCCCACTTTTGGCAAAAATTCTTTTCAACCAAACATAGCCTACGACGAAATTGAACAAAAAATGAGCAAACTTTATGCATCAAATCACATCAAGGAAAAAGAAACAAACCTAAACAAAGCGTTACAAGCAACTATTATTGAACGACAGAATGTGAATACTAAAAGTGTTGGGGTTTGAGAAATTGGGGTTACCATTAAAGATTCTGAGCGAACCCCACTTTGAACTTGCCCTTGAAACGGAAACCCATTGAAGGAGCACTCGAACGAACAAGAGATGGCGAAGAAGAGAGACAAACCATCCTAGAGCAGTAGAGGTATCATATCAGTGTGATTCAATGGTTTTTTTTTATCATGATTCGATGTGGCTCGTATCCTTACGACGACTTCTCATACATCATAGGGCCTACGTTAGGTATACCTCACGTCATGAGAGTGATTAAAGGATTGCTTGGTACTTATGAGGAAGAAAAGTTATGGCAGGTCTATCATGCAACTACTTTAGTAACATAACATTTTGCAGGGTTACTCTACAACTTGGAGACGGTGATTCTAGTACTACTTAGGTTCTTTGTTGAAGATTTGAAGCAAGTTTATTGTCCTATGGATGCTGTAACGAGAGAACGTACTATCGAATGTAACTTGTAACGGTTCTATTTTTCTGTGGTCCGGGGAGCCCATTTACATCCTACGCTTGCCTTTCAAAAAAAAAAAAAAAAAAAAAAGAATCGTGCAAGAAACAGTGAGACAAGTTCTTAATGGAAAGAGAAATATCAAAGAGACAGACATTCATGGACTTAAATACTTAAAATCAGCCATCAAGGAAACCCTAAGGTTACACCCTCCTTTTCCATTGTCAGTTCCAAGAGAGTGTAGGGAGAGATGCGATATCAATGGATATGACATAGCAATTAAACCGCAAGTCATTATTAATGCATGGGCAATTGGAAGAGATCCAAAATATTGGCATGACGCGAATATGTTTGAACCAGAGAGGTTTGATGGAATTTCTGTTGATTACAAGGGAACTAACTTTGAATACATCTCATTTGGAGCTGGGAAGAGAATATGTCCAGGTATGCTATTTGGCGTGGCCAATATTGAGCTTATGCTTGCTCAATTACTGTACCACTTCGACTGGAAACTCCCAAATGGTGTCAAGTAAGAGGAGGTAGACACCAAGGCCTTTGGAGCTACCATACGAAGAAGATAAGAATTCTACCTAATTCGTTGTCCTTGTAGTCCTTCACCAAATTGAGAAATTTTTTTTGTGAAATAGGTTGTCAGCTTCCTATTTTAGCCCCTTCTAGTGAAACCGTGAAAGTTACATGTAGCTGAAACAATGATTCTATTGAACTCTGAGTTAAAATTTTAGTCATCATTCAATTTAGCAAAGCACTGAATTGTGCCAATTTGAGACAGTGTCATCTAATAGCTAAGTGGTATCAGCATGAGCTCCTGAAGTGAATGCTTCCAAAAATGAAAAAAAAGGTGGGAGAGAGAAGGAGAGAGCCCTGTATATTGACTTTTCTCCCTTTGTTCAAGTTTGATGAAGAAAGGTAAGACATCCACAACTCAATAGCAAAATTCAAAGCTTCCCCCTAGGGCTATTGAAACTAATCACTCATTTGACCGAAGAATGATGACAGTTGCCAGAATGGACTTTAGTAAAAGATAGCAAAGACTAGCAAGATTGATTCAGGAATTGATTAACATAAGCCTATAGATCATTTCCATCATTAATTTTCTTTCATGTGATGATGTTGAGATGCTATCATGTGAGCTAAATGTGAAGTTGACTTCCACAAACAACACATCCATTTTCCCACCTAGCATCTCACTTTCTCCTTAGCTGCTTATCCAGTCCATAAGCCTATAGATCGACTGGGACACCTACAAGTAAACCATAAAGAAAGCTGTAAATAACCATACAAGTCAAACAGAAAACACGCATTCTTAAACTGGAACAACTCAATTGGTATACACAAATTTAATTTAATATTCATATTCCGATAGAACTTTTAACATAAAGGATGATCTATAACATCATCATCAAAGCCCATTCCCGATATTTTCGGGGTCGATTACATGGATTTTGGTTCTCCAAGCAATGTGTTCTTCCCATATATCCTCACTTAATCCAAGCTCAATAATGTCTTCATTCACCGCCTTCATCCAATGTTAAAATACTTCTCTTTCATAGATGATGTCACATAACACGAACTTAGTTATTTTACAGAATCATTATTTAAATAGATACGGCAATTCTTTTGCAAAATAATAGCTAGAGAAACTTAATTTTATCAGAAATATCAAGAGGGGATCCTTAGGATGTGAAAGCTTAATATTTGTTCCCTCAGCTAGGTTAGGTATCAAAAGTAAACAGATAACTACAAGAATAATTGAGAAGGATGCCTTTACAGACAAACTCAAACCTTACAAATAGTGTTCAAAATGATATCCATATCCCCCTATCCTATCCCTCATGGAGTTCCCTTCCTTCCTATCCTTATTATTCACTTTTCTTCTTTTGTTGTTCATCTTTGTGAAAAAAGGGAAGACATCCAAAACTCGAAACCCAAACTCAAAATTGCCTCCAGGGCCATGGAAACTACCGATCATTGGAAGCGTCCACCACTTGCTAGGCCTACCACATCACTCACTCAGAAATCTAGCCAAGAAACACGGACCGCTTATGCACCTACAACTTGGTGAAGCTTCAACTATTGTCATCTCTTCACCAGAAATGGCCGAAAAGGTGATGAAGACACATGACCTCATGTTTGTGAACAGGCCGAAGGTATTTATTATAAACATCGTAACTTATGGTTACAAGGATATAGTATTCGCTCCTTATGGAGAATATTGGAGACAGCTGCGAAAGATTTGCACTTTAGAGCTCTTTAGTGCTAAGCGTGTCCAGTCATTCCAATCGCTAAAGGAAGAAGAGGTATCAAATCTCATTCAAAGTATCTCTTCACCTGATAGCTTGTTGGTAAATTTCACCGAGAGAATTTTCTCATTGACAAATGACATAGTTGCCAGAACAGCCTTTGGTAAAAGATGCAAAGATAAAGAAGCATTCATATCATTGATTCATGAAGCACTTAAGGTATCTACAGGATTCAGTGTGGCAGATTTGTTTCCCTCATTTGAGTTAATTCGAGTCATCAGTGGGATGAAAGCCAAGGCTGAGCGAATACATCAAAAGCTTGACAAAATTACTGAAGACATTATTAACGAACACAAAGGGAAGAAGAAAACAGATATGCCTAAGAAGGATGAAGAGGATCTAGTCGATGTGCTTCTACGCCTACAAGAGAACAATGACCTTGGGTTCCCAATCACAAACGAAAACATTAAAGCAATAATCCTAGTGAGTATACTTGTGCATTGATTAATTTATGCTTGATTTTATCATGCAGGCTATAGTGCTCAGTCGCAACATAATTGAGTTTCTGATAATCAAGCATATAATCATTTATGTACTTATATATATTATGGTATTCAATAGTTTTTCTCATTATCAGGATATATTTACTGCGGGAAGTGAGACTTCAGCAACTGTAACAGAATGGGCAATGTCACAAATGCTGAGGAACCCAAGAGTTATGGAGAAGGCTCAAGCAGAAGTGAGAAGAGTGTTTAAAGGAAAGAAAATCATCAAAGAGGCAGATATTCATGAACTGAGCTACTTAAAATCAGTGATCAAAGAAACTCTCAGGTTACACCCTCCTCTTCCATTATTACTCCCACGAGAGTGTAGGGAGAGATGTGAGATAGATGGGTATGAAATCCCTATAAATACTAAAGTTATCATCAATGCATGGGCTATCGGGAGAGATCCAGAACACTGGACTGATCCTGAGAGATTCGAACCAGAAAGGTTTGACGGAATTTCTGTTGATTATAAGGGAGCGAACTATGAATACATCCCCTTTGGAGCTGGTAGGAGGATATGCCCAGGCATACTGCTTGGTGCGAGTAATGTTGAGGTTCCACTAGCTCAACTATTATACCACTTCGATTGGAAACTCCCCAATGGTGCAAAACCAGAAGAGCTGGACATGACTGAGGAGTTCGGCACTACAGTTCGAAGAAAAAACAACTTGTATGTGACTGCAATCCCTTATCGTCCATTACCTGCCGAGTAATATCTTCCTAAGACAGGTTGTTTATATACTTCTTGAGTGAAGGCAAAGGAAGTTATGTGTAATGAGAGATCCTATGTATTGATGATTGTGAAATAAAGGTTGTGAATTGTTTCATTTTTCACTCTCATTTACGATTCAATCAGGCCTTCAATCACTCACACAACAATAAATAAAATTCTATTGACCTAAATCCCTCCAAATTGAAACAAATTGCTTCTACCTCATTGCAGTCTTATGGGAAGAAACCTTGTTTGATTGCTAGAAGATCTTAAGCATCCAACCCCAAAATCCATACACAAATCACTTGCTTGGCACATGCTTACTTAATTTTTTTTTTTTTTTTTTTTCTTAAATGAACCTCCAGTAGGGAGGGGCAACTATGGGATGCCAGACCTTTATTACTTATCAAAAAGTTGACTTACAAACTAAACGGGGGTACTTTACTGTTGGTTTTCTTCAAGCAAAATGTTGATTTTCTATAAAAAAACAGCAACAAACTTAAGACACAAATAAACACTGAGAATACTCTGTAATGCTCTGTTTTTTTTCTGCTCTGCTTTCTGGTTTTAATATATAAGCAAATACAACTCATAACTGCAACATTACAGCCCACGTTTTCTAAAAACAAATCTAACTGCATAAACCTAACTGCTACTAGTAACTGCTGACTCTAATTCTAGCCATGCAAACCATACATAAATAACTCCTAACTTAATACATAGATAACTCCTAGATGTAACTAGATTATTACATAGATAACTCCTAGATACAACTAGATTAATATATCAATCTCCTCCTTAAGCTTGTTGTCCTACACTGACAATCCGCACACCAGTTTTCTCTCTCATCTCCAAGAACTTCAATCTTGCAAGTGACTTTGTCAAAATATCAGCACGCTGATCTTCTGTGCAAACATGTTGAACTTCAATCATTCCTGATTCAACACAATCTCTAATGTAGTGAAATCGAGTATCAATGTGTTTGCTCCTCTCATGGTGAACTGAATTCTTGCTCAATGCAATTGCGGACTGATTATCGATCTTTAGAACCACTTTCTTAACCTCGGTCTTTAACAAATCTGCCAACAGACGTCCCAGCCACACTCCTTGACACGCTGCTGCACAGGCAGCAATGTACTCCGCTTCACAGGAAGATAACGCAACTACTTTATGTTTTTGTGAACACCAACTAATAGGATTTGACCCAAGGAAAAATATTAAACCTGAGGTATTTTTCCTGTCATTAGTATCACCAGCTAGATCACTATCAGAGTAACCAATTAGCTCCAAGTTGCCTTCCTTCTTCTCATAAACGCAACCGAGGTTTAAAGTTCCTTTCACGTACCGCAATATATGCTTCACTGCGACCATGTGCTCTATTGTGGGCTTCTCCATGTATCTACTCACCATACCGACAGAGAATGCCAAATCTGGGCGCGTGTGCAGTAGGTATCTCAAACTGCCAACAATACTTCGGTACAGAGTTGTGTCTACAGGTGGACTTGTGCTTTCCTTGTTCAGTTTCAGACGAGGTTCCATCGGGATTTGTGAAGGGTTGCAATCTTTCATGCCGCATTTGTCTAAAACCTTTCTTGCATATGCTGACTGATTGAGTGTAATCCTTTGAGAATTCTGACATACTTCAATTCCCAGATAGTAACTTAGTAACCCAAGGTCACTCATGCTAAACAATTTCTTCATCTGTGATTTGAACTTGTCTATTTCTTGAATACACTCTCCAGTGATTAGTAAATCATCCACATAGACTCCAACAATTAAATTCCCTTTACCTTGATTTCTCATGTAAACGGCATGCTCTAAAGAACACTTCTCAAAACTGAGTGTCCTCAATGACTTGTCCAGTTTTGAGTTCCAGGCTCTAGGTGCTTGTCGCAAACCGTACAATGCTTTGTGCAGTTTTAACACCTTGTGCTCTTCACTTTTTATTTCAAATCCCGGCGGTTGAATGACAATACACTTCCTCTTCCAAATCACCATTGAGGAAGGCTGACTTCACATCCATATGATGCACCTCCCATCCTTCATGTGCCGCAATAGAGATCAGCAAACGTACTGTCTCTAGCCGAGCAACAGGGGCGAAAACTTCATCAAAGTCTATGCCTTGTCGTTGAACGTACCCCTTTGCCACTAACCTCGCCTTGTGCTTCACAATTCTGCCTTGAGTGTCTTTCTTTAGCTTGTAAACCCACTTTAGACCTATAGGTTTGTGGCTGTCAGGTAATGGAACAAGCTTCCAAGTTTCATTATTTTGAATAGAGGAAATCTCCTCCTCCATTGCTCTTCTCCACATCGGATCTGCCTTGGCTTCTTTGAAATTCGATGGCTCCTCTTCTCCTAGTAGGCACAGACCCGAATATTGCAACTCTATTGGGACTGTTGCATCGTACAAGCTTTTTATGTCACGCTTACCCCGTGGTCCTACTAATGAACTCTCATCAGATGTCGAGGGTTGTAGTGTTTTGGTTGATACTGATTCATCAACAGTTGCTGCTGGAGTGTATGGTGAGCTTGAAACAGATGCTCTGGATCTCGTGTTCATCACTGGTGTATCATATTGGTATTGGTTATCAATTTGTTCCTGTGTTGGCTGTGGAAAATCCATGCCAGAATTGCTGATACCAATGCCAGAATCGCTGACTCCCTCTTTGTTTTCCTGATTTGTCGTATCAGATGCGCCTGCTATGGTAAAATAGTGTGCTGTAAGAATGTTCCCTGCTGATCCTGTTTCTGTTTCTAGAATTTTGCTCCACTCCCACTTCTTCTCCTCATCGAACACAACATCCCGTGTCACCACTACTCGTTTTGATTTTGGATCAAACATCCGATAACCTTTTGCATTTGAATCATAACCAATAAACACCATTGGCCTGCTTCGGTCTGCAAGTTTTGAAAGGTGAGGTGTAACATCTTTTACGTGTCCCACACGTCCAAAATGCGAAAATGATCAACAGTTGGCTTGCGGTTGTAATATGCTTCATAGGGAGTTTTGCCGATGATGTTTTTTGTTGGTGCTCGATTTAGGAGATATACGGCAGTTGCTACCGCTTCTCCCCAAAATTCGCCTGGGACTCCCATGCTTTTTAACAAGCTCCTTGCCATGCCGACCACCGTCTGATTTCTTCGTTCAACAACTCCATTCTGCTGAGGAGAATAAGGCGCCGTGAGATAACGCTTAATTCCCAACAGCTCACAATAAGTCTTGAACTCATTTGAGGTAAATTCGCCGCCACGGTCTGTGCGAAAAGCCTTCAACTTGCTGTTTTTCTCCATTTCTGCTGATGCTTTGATCTTCTTGAATGCCTCAAATGCTTCATCTTTGTTTCGGATCAGCACCTGCCACATGAATCTAGTACAATCATCAACCAACAGCAGAAAATAGCGCTTACCTCCGTGTGTAGCAGGAGTTATTGGCCCGCACAAGTCTCCATGCCACAGTTCAAGAGGTGATTCAGCTCGAAATTTCGCCACTGCTGGAAAAGGATTTCGGTGTTGCTTGCCAATCAAACAACCATCGTAGATGCGGTCCTTATGCTCAATTATGGGCAAGCCGCGCACCATCTGTTTCTGACTTAGAAATTTCAAAGCATGGAAGTTCATATGCCCATATCTTGCATGCCAGCACCAGGCTTCTTCTTTGCTCCTCGCCAGAAGGCATTCGGGTAGAGCTGGTACCATGTTAAACACATATAACCGGTTCCTTGATCTGCTCACTTTTGCTAGTAGCCTTTGTGATCTGTCCAAATAGACATTACTCCTCCTTCAATTACAACCTTGCATCCGTTCTCATCTAATTGACCAAGGCTTATTATGTTTCTCTTCAACTTCGGGATGTAGTAGACATTAGTAAGTACACGATGTTCCCCTGTGAAACATTCAAATAAAACCGAACCTCTTCCTTGTATTTCTACAGCTGAACCATCTCCAAATTTGACTGACCCTTTAATGGTCATGTCAATTTCAGCAAACTTTTCGATACAACCTGTCATGTGATTACTTGCGCCGGTATCTAAATACCAAGCACTGACTTGGGTGCTGTTAATCTTTGGCACCACCTTGTCTTCGTGTAGTAACATATGTTCGTTCTGTAATGCATGGTTGATCTCATAATTTTCAGCCATCAACAGTGCCGGTTCATCATCGATTTGTGTTGTAACAAAGTTGGCCCTCTCTCTTCGGTTTGGCTTGGGACACTCTTTTGCAAAGTGACCATATTCGTTACAATTGAAACACTTAATCATGGATATGTCGAAGTTGCGTGACTTTCGGTCTTCGTTTTTTCGTTCACCATTTCCTCGACCTCCACCATTTCCATGCCCACGACCACGTCCTCTCCCGTGACGTCCTCCTCTTTTATTGCTGTAGGAACCTTCATCCTTCCTTGCCTTGGGGATTCTTGCCTCCCACTCGGCCTGGGTAAGGAGTAATTGTTCTCCACTGCCCTTTGCGTGTAGTCGCCCTTTAAGCCCTTCCTCGAAGGTTCTGAGACGACCGATCGCCTCTGAAACTGGCATCTTCTCAGTATCGCCAAACTGCTCAATTGTTCCAATAATCTGGAGAAATCTATCTGGAATGGCGCTGAACAGTTTTTCAACAACTTCGCTGTCGTCGAACTTCGTACCCAGCGAGCGGATCTCACCCACCAGTGTGGTAAGCTTCATGGAAAATTCATTTATAGTCTCTGAATCCTCCATGTATAACTTGTTCAGTTGTCGTTTCAGCACCTGTACGCGTGCCTTCCTAACGCGATCTTCACCAACTCGCATCTCCCTGAGTGCGTCCCAAGCCTCCTTTGCAGTCTGCTTCACTGCGATTGCCATCATCACGTCATCTGGCACTGCTTGAGAAATGGCTACCATGGCGCCTTGATCTTTGTCATCATCTGTGTCTCCACCTTCAATCACTGACCATACTCCTAGTGAACGCAGGATTATCTTCATCTTGACAGCCCATATGCCATAGTTTGTTTCACTTAACATTGGATATTGGATCGGGATTGAGACCCTTCTTGCAGTCGGTTTTGCCACTGCAAGTGTCTTTGCTTGATCTCCTAGTTCACTGGCCATTGCTTTGACAACCTGGCTCTGATACCAAATGTTGGTTTTCTTCAAGCAAAATGTTGATTTTCTATAAAAAACAGCAACAAACTTAAGACACAAATAAACACTGAGAATACTCTGTAATGCTCTGTTTTTTTTCTGCTCTGCTTTCTGGTTTTAATATATAAGCAAATACAACTCATAACTGCAACATTACAGCCCACGTTTTCTAAAAACAAATCTAACTGCATAAACCTAACTGCTACTAGTAACTGCTGACTCTAATTCTAGCCATGCAAACCATACATAAATAACTCCTAACTTAATACATAGATAACTCCTAGATGTAACTAGATTATTACATAGATAACTCCTAGATACAACTAGATTAATATATCAATTACGACTTTACCCGTAAAAATTCCAAGTCTTTGAAGTAACACAAAAATCTACTAAGACCGAACACAAAAAACTGCTTAGCAACCTAGAAAAGCAAAGAGCCATACGAAGAAATAATTTCACGCGCATCCTCGCACTTACGGCAAACCAAAACCCTGCAAACCATGTAGAAACCAACCATACTGAAATCGCAAAAACAGACATGAAAGCCCTGCTCTAATCCCGCAACTGCATCTGCTCACATAGCAGCAAGGCGCAAAGAAACCTTCGATTGTCCTCCAATTCCTGGATTAACGCTGCATGCGTATCAGCGCTAAAAGCAGCCACGCGGTCGCAGCCACCAACCTGACACCATCTCAGCAGGCCGCATACCAGACAGAAAACCAGCATTCAGTAAGCTATGTCCTCGCAGCAAAACCACCGCTTCGCAGCACGCCAACCTCAGCCCAGCACAGCTCCAGAGTGCTAGAAGCATTGACTGATCTTGCCTGCAGTCTAGGCGACAGCACAGACCTTGGAATTTCGAGTCCACAGCGTCAAAAAATAGAGGATACTCTGTTTTACAACAGAATGCCCTGCCACACGCTGAAACATGCAATCTCCGCTGCCCAAACTTGCGACGCCTAGTCTTCCCCATGACGTATGTAAGCCGTACGGCTACGGTCAAGAACTAATAAACCTGCCACCCTCCTAGAGAGATCATTTGCATCAAAAGAGACCGTCATATGTTCTCGTTGTGCTCTAGTGGCTAAGGCATCCGCCACCGCGTTGGCTTCTCTATAAATATGGGAGCATGTCAACGTCAATTGGTCCGCCAGCTGTTTGATTTCTTTTAAAATATTCTCCAAATGCCACGGTATTTTAAAATTAATGGGTTAAGTGTAGTCAACCAAAAAACACTAAATCCCTGCGGACAAAAAACCAACTTTAGTGTTCATTTGGGGCCTGACCCTAGATACCGCATATTACTAGAGACCAACTTTAAAATATAACCCTTTATCTTTTTTGGTTAACCTCATCTATGTATGGCCATTAAGTTCCAAAGACCAAAGCAATAAATAAAATAAGACTATATAAGAGAAGGTTGTGTAATACTACCTAAACGGTTGCATGATGAATACCAGATTTCAACACTGTATCACATTTCACGAAAATGTTTTGGTTGATAAAATAGGTGTGTTACAGATCTAGATGAGGCTCACAGTGCTTCTACGACTCTTCACCAAGGGAGACTGCGCGCTGTGAAAAAACAACACGAGACAAGGAAAAAAGGAGAATGCTTAGTAATAATTTTAATGGGGAAGCAGTAAACTAACCACTTGTTTATGTAATACAATATTAAAAATTATTCAATGATATACTAAATCATATTTTAATAGCATCTAAGTTAGTGTAAATATGTGATAGTTTACAGTGTCTTTCATCTTTACTAATGACACGGATCGTATTTAAGTCTGTTAGTTAGTTGCTTAGGACAGCAAATAAGTCCACGCGTTGTTTATGTTGGTAGAAGTTATTTTATTCTGTGTTATCTATTTAGTCGTGGCGTAATTGTAGGAGCATGATCACCATGATCTCTAATTTCGGTTTTTGCAAGACTCTATAAATGTAAGCTTTCTGTTTTCAATGGAATATGAGTTTCAAGGTATTCTTGTTGCAGATCTCTTATTCAGGTTTTGAATTCCTTTCTTTCTCCTTAAGCAAGTAATCTGTTTTCAATTTATTTTCCATCAAAACCCAACAATTGGTATCAGAGCATTCTTCTTAAGGGATCTTTGAGTTAATCAGCTTGAGTGAAATCAACAAATGGAAGCAGAAACCAACTTTTCATCAATTTCTCCTCCTTTTTTCAATGGAGAAAATTACCAAATTGTGGCTGTGATAATGGAGACTTACTTGGCAGCTTTGGATCTCTAGGAAGCAGTGGAGGAGGATCATGAAGTCCCTCTTTTGCCAAATAATCCTACCATGGCTCAGATCAAAATTCAAAAGGCAAGGAAAACAAAATAATCAAAAGCAAAAGCATGTCTATTTGCTGCCTTATCGTCAACTATCTTCACCAGAGTTATGTCCCTTGTGACAACAAAGGCAATATGGGATTATCTCAAGGAGGAACATATGAAGGCGATGAAAGGATAAGAGGCATGCAAGTCTTGAATTTAATCAGAGAATTTGAGTTGCAAAAAAATGAAGGAGTCTGAAACCATAAAGACTACACAGACAAACTTCTCAACATTGCTAATAGGGTAAGATTACTTGGATCCACACTTTCTGATTCAAGAATTGTACAAAAAATCCTTGTAATCGTGCCTGAAAGATATGAAGCAACAATTACAACTTTAGAAAATACTAAAGATTTACCTGCTCTAGATGAAAATTCTCCAAACTGCCAAGCATGTCATTATAGTAAACAAAGCAGGCATCCATTTCCTAAAGCAACATGGAGGGCATCTCACAAGTTGCAACTTATCCACACTGACTTGGCAGGCCCTCAAAGGACACCATCTTTAAAAGGTAGTCCTTATTACATTGTTTTCATTGATGATCTAACAAGAATGTGTTGGATTTATTTTTTGAAAAGCAAGTCAGAAGTTGGTGGAGTGTTTTGGAACTTCAAGAAAAAGATTGAGAATCAAAGCAACTGCAAGATCCAAACTCTGAGATCAGACAATGGGAAGGAGTACACCACTGAGAAATTTAATATGTTTTGTGAGGAAGCAGGTATCGAGCACCAGCTTACTGCTCCCTACACTCCACAATAGAATGGAGTAAGTGGAAGAAGAAATAGATACATCTTAGACATAACAAGATGCATGCTGCATGAGAAGAATTTGCCCATAAGTTTTTGGGCTGAAGCTGCCAACACAATAGTATTTCTACAAAATAGACTCCCCGCCAAGTCAGTTAAGGATAAAACCCCATTTGAAGCATGGTATGGATACAAGCCCTCCTTAAACTTTCTTAAAATATTTGGTAGTCTATGCCTTACTTATGTCCCACAGGTCAAGCGTGACAAACTAGATAAAAGGGTTGTTCCTGGCATCTTTGTGGTACAACATAATATCAAAGGCTTACAAAGTTTTTCAACAAAAATCTGGTAAAATAATTGTTACTAGAGATGTCCACTTTATTGAAAATGAGCAGTGGAATTGGGAGAGTCCAAAAAGGGAGAATCATAGCGACTCCATGCGCATCCTGTTTAACAGAACGCTCAAGGATCATTCTTATGACTCATGGAAAAATGAGATTGAAGATGATACTCCAATCAGAGGCACAAGACTACTCTCGGATATTTATCAAAGTTGTAATGTTGCTATGTGTGAGTCCGCAGGGTATGAAGATGCAAAGGAGGATGGAAAATGGATGGCTGCAATGCAAAAAGAGTTGTTCATGATCAGAAGAAACAATACATGGGAGCTTGTAGATAAACCACAAGACAGAAAAGTAATTGGAGTCAAGTGGGTGTTCAGAACAAAATTAAACGTTGATGGCTCTATCAACAAGCATAAACCAAGGGTCAAGTTTTTGGAGTTGATTACTCACATACATTTGCACCTATGGCAAGGCTCGACACAATCATACTACTTCTTGCTCTTGCAACCCAAAAGAATTGGAAAGTTTTTCAGCGGGAAGTCAAGTCAGCATTTCTCAATGGATTTCTACAAGAAGAGATTTATGTTGTGCAACCTGAAGGCTTTGTGGAAAAGGGAAAAGAAGACAAAGTTTATTTGCTAAAAAATGCACTTTATGGTCTAAAGCAAGCACCACGAGCATGGTACAACAGAATAGATGATCACCCAATCGGTTTAGGCTTTAAGTAAAGCCTGTCTGAATTTACTCTCTATGTCAAGGATAATGGTGCTGACATTCTTATCATCTCTCTCTATGTAGATGATCTTTTAGTGACAAGAAGCAATGAAAATCAGATTGTTCAATTCAAGATGGAGATGAAGAAAGCCTTTGAGATGACAGATCTTGGCTTGATGACTTACTTTCTTGGAATGGAAGTCAAGCAGAGTCAGGATGAAGTGTTCAATTGCTAGAAGAAATACGCAAGATAAATTCTTAATTAGTTTCAAATGGAAAACTGCAAGGCAGTGAATACCCCCATGAATTAAAAAGAAAAATTGATCAATGAAGATGGAACAACAAAGGTAGATGAAGCTCATTTAAGAGGTTTGATAGGATCTCTGATGTACCTGACAGAAACTAGGCCCGATATTCTAAGTGTTGTAAGTATTCTGTCTCGATTTATGCATTGTGCAATTGAAACACATCTACAAGTTGCAAAAAGGGTTATAAGATACATCAAGGGAACAATCAAGTTTGGTGTAAAGTTCAAGAAATATTTGGACTTCAATCTGCTCGGTTTTTCAGACAGTGACTTGGCAGGTTAAGTTCATGACATAAAAAGCACATCTGGCTATTGTTTTAGTCTCGATTCAAGTGTTTTTTTCTTGAAGTTCAAAAAAGCAGGAGATTGTTGCGCAATCAACTGTAGAATCAGAGTTCGTGGCAACAACTGCATCAGTAAATCAAGCCATATGGCTAAGAAAGATTCCGAGTGACCTGCATCTTGAGCAAAAAGAAGCACCAAGATCTTTGTGGACAATCAAGCAGCAATTGCCATTTCTCATAATCCAGTATTTCATGGAATTAAGCTGTTTTTCTCAAGAGAAGTGCAAAAGAGTAGAGCAATGACTCTTCTCTACTGCAAGACTGAAGATCAAGTTGCTGATATCTTCACCAAGTCTCTACCAGCAAGCAAATTTGAATTTTTAAGACAAAAACTTGGAGACTGCAGTTCCTAATGCAAGGAGGAGTGTTAGTTAGTTGCTTAGGACTGCAAATAAGTCCACGCGTTGTTTATGTTGGTAGAAGTTATTTTATTTTGTGTTATGTATTGAGTCATGGCGTAAATGTAGGAGCGTGATCACCATGATCTCTAATTTCAGTTTTGGCAAGACTATAAATGTAAGCTTTTTGTTTTCAATGGATTATGAGTTTCAAGGTATTCTTGTTGCACACTCTTATTCAGGTTTTGAATTCCCTTTTTTCTCCTTAAGCAAGTAATCTGCTTTTAATTTATTTTCCATCAAAACCCAACAATTGGTATCATAGCATTCTTCTTAAGGGATCTGTGAGTGAATCAGCTTGAGTGAAATCAACAAATGGAAGCAGAAACCAGCTTTTCAACAATTTCTCCTCCTTTTTTCAATGGAGAAAATTACCAAATTTGGGTTGTGAGATGGAGACTTACTTGGCAGCTTTGGATCTCTAGGAAGCAGTGGAGGAGGATTATGGAGTCCCTATTTTGCCAAATAATCCTACCATGGCTCAAATCAAAATTCAAAAGGAAAGGAAAACCAAAAAATCAAGAGCAAAAGCATGTCTGTTTGCTGCCTTGTCGTCAACTACCTTCATAGAGTTATGTTCCTTGTGACAGCAAAGGCAATATGGGATTATCTCAAGGAGGAATATATGAAGGCGATGAAATGATAAGAGGTATGCAAGTCTTGAATTTAATCACGGAATTTGAGTTGCAAAAAATGAAGGAGTCTGAAACCATAAAAGACTACACAGACAAACTTCTCAGCATTGCTAATAGGGTAAGAATACTTGGATCCACACTTTCTGATTCAAGAATTGTACAAAAAATCCTTGTAACCGTGCCTTAAAGATATGAAGCAAATATTACAACTTTAGAAAATACTAAAGATATGTCCAAGATTACCTTGGAAAGGCTACTAAATTCCTTGCAAGCACAGGAGCAAAGAAGGCTAATGAGACAAGAAGGTGTAGCCGAGGGAGCCCTGCTAGCTAGGCACCAAGATGCTGACAAAGACAAGAAGAAAAAGTACAAGAAGAACCTGCCAACAAATGGAGAAGGCTCAACTTGCAATCACTATAAAAGCAAAGCAGTAAGTTCGAAGGGAAACTACCCTCCTAGCAAGCATCGTGGGAAGAAAAGTCATCCACCCTTTAAATGTTGGAGAAGGCCTGATGCTAGGTGCAGTAAATGCAATAAACTTGGACACAAAGCTGTCATTTGCGAGGACAAAGGTCAGCAGCAATAAACTCAGATTGTTGATGGAGAGGAGGAGGATCAACTCTTCGTGGCAATAACCTGTTTTTTAAGCAATGTTTCAAGAGAGTGTTGGCTGATTGACAGTGGTTGTACCAACCACATGACTCATGACAAGGATCTATTCAAGGAGCTGGAGCCCACACAAATTACCAAAGTCATAATTGGGAATGGCAAGCACATTGCAGTGAAAGGCAAAGGGACCACAGCAATCACAAGCTGCTTAGGCACAATGATTATCTCAGATGTATTTTATGTCCCTGAAATTTAACAAAACTTATCAAGTGTTGGTCAACTTCTTGGAAAAGGCTTCAAGGTAGTTTTTGAAAACAAATATTGCTTGATTAAATATACTTCTGGACAGGATTTGTTCAAGGTGAAAATGAGAGGCAAAAACTTCTCATTTGATCCAATAGAGAAGGAGCTAGCAAACTGCTTTCTCAGCCATGGAAAGGGCCGCCAAAGTCTGGCACAAACGGCTGGGTCATTATCATCACCAGGGACTTCTTCTGATGCAAAAGAAGCATATGGCTAGAGATTTACCTGCTCTAGATGAAAATTCTCCAAACTACCAAGCATTTCATTATGGTAAACAAAACAGGCAGTCATTTCCTAAAGCAACATGGAGGGCATCACACAAGTTGCAGCTTATCCACACTGACTTGGCAGGCTCTCAAAGGACACCTTCTTTAAAAGGTAGTCTTTATTACATTGTTTTCAATGATGATCTAACAAGAATGTGTTGGATTTATGTTTTGAAAATCAAGTAAGAATTTGCTGGAGTGTTTTGGAACTTCAAGAAAAAGATTGAGAATCAAAGCGGTTGCAAGATCCAAACTCTGAGATCAAACAATGGGAAGAAGTACACCTCTGAGAAATTTAATATGTTTTGTGAGGAAGCAGGTATCGAGCACCAGCTTACTACTCCCTATACTCCACAACATAATGGAGTAAGTGAATGAAGAAATAGATACATCTTAGACATGACAAGATGCATGCTTCATGAGAAGAATTTGCCCAAAAGTTTTTGGGCTGAAACTGCCAACACATTCATATTTCTGCAAAACAAACTCCCCACCAAGGCAGTTAAAGATAAAACCCCATTTGAAGCATGATATGGATACAAGCCCTCCTTAAACTTTCTTAAAATATTTGGTAGTTTATGCTTTACCTATGTCCCACAGGTCAAACATGACAAACTAGATAAAAGGGTTGTTGCTGACATCTTTGTGGGATACAACACAATATCAAAGGCTTACAAAGTCTTTCAACCAAAATTTGGTAAAATAATTGTTACTAGAGATGTCCACTCTATTGAAAATGAGTTGTGGAATTCGGAGAGTCCAAAAAGGGCAAATCATAGTGACTCCATGCGCATCCTGTCTGACAGAACGCTCAAAGATCATTCTTATGACTCATGGAAAAATGAGATTGAAGATGATACTCCAATCAGAGGTATGAAGATGTAATGTTGTTGTGTGTGAGCCCGCAGGGTATGAAGATGCAAAAGAGGATGGAAAATGGATAGCTGCAATGCAAGAAGAGTTGTTATGATCAGAAGAAAAATACATGGGAGTTTGTCGATAAACCACAAGACAGAAAAGTAATTGGAATCAAGTGGGTGTTCAGAACAAAATTAAATGCTGATGGCTCAATCAACTAGGGGCGGGCATCCCATCCCGCGATCCCGATCCCGTCCCGATTTTTCTGGGTCTTAATGGGATTGAATAATTTCATCCCGATCTCGACCCGTCCCGATCTAGAATGGGATGGGATGAAGATTTTCAATCCCGCCAATCCCGTCCCGTCCCGAACTAATTTTTTATATTAATTATTAATATTTTTATTTATTTATTTATTTTAGGATTGTGGATGCCCATACAAATTCACTGATGTATATAACATTTTTAGCATCTCAATTTTTTTCTCACACATATCTCTAGATTAATCTTTGATGCTAAATTTGTAATACTTCTCCTCTCTCTGATCTCTCATTCGGTCATTCCTTTGGTTAGGGTTTTAGGGTTACTAAAGGGTAGCTAAGCCAACAAATGAACAAATAACAAAAATAGAGGTTCAAGAAACCGATAAACAAGAGAAAAACGAGATTGAAGAAGTTCTTGAAGAGAGATTCAAGTAGGGCTGAAAACCGAACCGACGGTTCAGTTTTTCACTTAAACCTTGAACCGAACTGACTTAGGTCGGTTTTAAAATTTTCAAACCGAAACTGAACTAACCATTAACAAAACCGATCCAAAACCAAACCGATTTTAATTTATGCAAATCGTAACCGAACCGACTAAAATCGAACCAAAACCGAAATAAAACCGAACCGACCGACTATTTTAAACATATTGTATTATTTATATATAAAATATATATTATTTATTATATATATTTGGTCGGTTCTGTTTGGTCGGTTAAATCACATATAAACCGAAAATCAAACCGACCACTTCAGTTTTGAATTTTTTAAAACTGAAACCGATCCGATCCGAACCGAATTTAAGCCGAACCGATTGGTTCGATTTAGATCAGTTCGATCGGTTTGATCGGTTTTTTGTTCAGCCCTAGATTCAAGAAGAAGAAGCACTCTGTTCTTCAAGAAACCGATAAGCGAGATTGAAGAAGTTCTTGAAGAGAGATTCAAGAAGAAGAAGCACTCTGTTCTTGAAGAGCAGCACAAAACAAACAAAAGAAAAAGAGATTCAAGAAGAAGAAGAGAGATTCAAGAGTGTTCTCGCTCAGATACAGAGTGTCCTCGCCAGCACACGATGACAACGACACACCTCGTTCCCTCGATCCAGAGTGTTCTCGCTCAGATCTAAGACGAATACTCCAACAACACAGTTGGCAGTCGCACACGACGACGCCGACACACCTCCTCCCCTCCTGCTTCTGCTTCATCCAACTTTTCTAGCTCTTTGTTACACAATCTGCTATTTTTACAGGTAAGATCCAACTTCTTTAGGTTTTTGTTTAAAGAAAATTGTTTGACAGGGTCCTAATTTTGTTAGTTTTTTTTTGTTAGGTTTTTAGATTTTAATGAGATCTTCTTTAGGTCTTTGTTTAAAGAAAATTGTTTGACAGGGTCCTACTTTTGTTAGGTTTTTAGCTTTCAATGAGATCTTCTTTAGGTTTTTGTTTAAAGAAAATTGTTTGACAGGGTCCTAATTTTGTTAGGTTTTTAGCTTTCAATGAGATCTTCTTTAGGTTTTTGTTTAAAGAAAATTGTTTGACAGGGTCCTAATTTTGTTAGGTTTTTAGCTTTCAATGAGATAGGTGTTTGATCAAATTTGTTTAAAGAAATTTTCACCTTGTTAGCATGCCCTTTTGTTTTGTAGGAGCCCTTACACTGATCAAGAAGAAGAACAACTAGGATTTCAGAAACCCCCAATTTGGAATTTTGAACCCTAAACACAAATCCAAAGATGAAGAGATCATTAGTAAGTTCTAACTCTTCACTTACCTTCCGTTCTTAGATAGTTATATTATGTTTTGATAATTTTTGTACGAGATATTTGATTTGTAATTTGTGAGTACTATGAGGTTTATGTCATTATCCATTTGCTTTAACATAAAATTGTTATTTTCTACCATTGTTTATCTTTGTTATTGAGCAGAGTCAGCAACCAAAGAGTGGGGTTTCTTAATCAGTAGGAGCCTCACCATTGGAACTCGCATGCATCCCAATTAAACCAATTGAACATGTCCAAGCGGGAAAGACAAACCTCAATGATGGTAATGTTGAAACAATTGAAGAATTACATGATGAGGTAAGTGGCTATAGTACTACTGGTAAAAAACGTAGTTGGGTTTGGGAACACTTTAAAGAATATGATGCAAAGAATAAAATAAAAAAGAAAGATGAGAAAACAGGGAAAATGATAGAAGTAGAAGAGATACAAAAAAAAGCTAAATGCATTTATTGCCCTGCTAAAAGTTCACTAGGAGATTATGTTGCTGATGGTGGGAAAACAGGGACATCACGAATGAGTAGACACATAAACTTGTATTGCAAGTATTACCCACCAAACCAAAACAAGACACAAAAAATTATTACTGGTGATAAGGGCCAAAGTAATAACATGGTTGCTAAGGGGTTTTCTCAGAGTGTTGTCATGGATGCTTGTGTTAAAATGATTGCAATAGATGAGCTTCCATTTAGCCATGTTGAAAATATTGGTTTTAGGGGTTTTTGTGGTATTGCTTGCCCAATGTTTCAAGTGCCTAGTAGGAAGTTTGTGGTAAGAAACTTTTTGCAGATGTATGATGACAATAAAACAAGCTTGAAAAAAGAATTGAGTGCATATAGGGTAAGCCTCACTACAGACTCTTGGAATAGTCTCCAGAATATAAATTATATGGTGTTAACTGCTCATTTCATTGACTGTGATTGGAAGATGCACAAGAGGGTTTTAAACTTTTGTGTGATTACCAACCACCAAGGGACCACCATAGAGAAGCTTATAGAGGGTTGTTTATCGGATTGGGGGATTGAGAAGGTATTGACCATAACTGTAGACGACGCTTCAGCAAATAAGGTTGTTATAGATTGGGTTAGGGATAAGATGAATAGGTGGGAGAATTCACAAGCTGTTTTGGGTGGAAAGTATTTGCATGTGAGATGTTGTGCTCACATAACAAATTTAATTGTTGCTAGTGGCTTGAAAAAACTGTCTAAGTCCATTTTAGCCATTAGGAATGTTGTGAGGTTTGTGTAGTCTTCTTCGAATCGATTGGACTATTTTAAGTCTTGTGCTGAGTTTGAGAAAATTTCCAACAAAGGTCTTGTATGCTTGGATGTCCCCACAAGGTGGAATTCAACATTTTTAATGTTGGAGGCATCCTTGAAATTTCAAAAGGTTTCTCAAAGGATGGAGGAGGATGATGGTAGCCCATTTTTGGCTTTGTTCAAGGAACCAGATGAAGAGTATGATGAAGAAGGGAATATGCTTCAAACTAGTAGTAAGAAGAGAAGGGTTGGACCACCAAGTCAAGTAGATTGGGACAATGCATCCGTCTTTGTAAAGTTTTTGAAGGTTTTTTATGATGTGACTTTGAGGTTTAGTGCATCCTTGCACTCTGCTGCGCATACAACCTTTCATGATGTATTGAAGGTTGAACATGAGATTGAAAGGTTGTTTGTTGCACCTGAGATGACCATTAGTTCAAGTGCTGAAAAACTGTTGATTGACATGGCAACCAATATGAAAACAATATATAACAAGTATTTTGGCTTTTCTAGCACCTTGAACCCATTGTTGATGATTGCATTGGTGTTGGATCCAAGGTTCAAGCTGAGGCATATAACTCATATTCTTAGGAAGGAGAAGTTTGATGAGGAAGATGTGCGGTCAAAAATCAAATCCTTGGAAGGAATTTTGATAGCCCTTTATGATGAGTATGGACCAAGAGTGGATGGTGGTATACACATGAAAAATTTTGAATCACAAAATGAAGGTTCTTCTATGATTATTGATGAAGATAGTGGGAGGGATGATATTTTCGATGACTGGATGAGAGTGGTCGAAGAGAGTAATGATGCAGTGCTGGCACATGAAGTGGATCAATACTTGGTTGATCCTTTGGAAAGGGCAACTAAAGGTAAATTTGATATTTTGTTGTGGTGGAAGCTCATGGGTCCCAAGTATCCTATTTTAGCAGTAATTGCAAAAGATATTCTTGTTATTCAAGTATCAACAGTGGCATCAGAGAGTTGTTTTCGCACATGGGGTAGAGTGATAGATGCATTTAGGAGTTCATTAACTCCTACAACAGTGGAGGCATTGATTTGCATGCAAAACTGGTTAAAGGGAGATGATATTGCAACTTCAGAGCTGGAATTTCGACCAGACAATCAAGAACTTGAATTTTATGAAACTGTTGAAGCAGGTAATTTTATTTTTAAATTTGCTTCTCCAATTTTAAATATTTATTAACTTATTTGAAACTTTTAGATTGATTAATTTGTGTGTTTTTTGTGTATGTAGAACATATAAGTTTAGTTTCGGATCCAAATGGAAGGAAGAAGTGAGGTACATGTCAGGGGAGAGTGGGAATCGGAGTCGAAAATCTTAGCAAATAACAATTTTATGTTAAAGCAAATGGACGCAACACCTATTCAGGCCTACTATAAGAGCGAAATTGGGAAAAAGGTATGTTCTTTCTTTTATCGTTCTTACATATATTTATTGCTGCAATGTGCTTCTGTTGGTAGAAATTTACTCTTGAAGTATGGGTCATAAACTCCAGTGTTTCCGTTCTTGTATTACCAGAACTGAATTGCATGTTAGTGTTGTCTACATTCATGGTTGTGTAAGCAATGAAGATATCCAAAAATGTGCTTTATGAACATGGGAAATTTAATTACTGCTTAAAAGCTAACTTACTTTACAGTTTGGTTGTATTAGTCCTAGCACTTGGGTGTTCTCAATAGAACTTTTGCAACCACTGTTAGTTTCTACCATCATACGGAAACCTAAGTTATCTATTGACATATGCAACGAAAACTATTAGCTTCTCCCTTCATATACCATGAAAAATATATTGTGCAGATCATTTTCCTCAGTTATTGAAATTGTCTGTCAGGTTCTTTTCCTCAGTTACTTTGTCTGGATCATTACTTAACAACTTTCGTTCCTTTTTTCAGGTGTTGTTTACAAAATATATTGTCAAATGTATTGGATTCCAACTGTAAGAGTGAAGAAGATTGAGTCTTCCTTGAATATTTTGCAGCTACAAGTGTAGTCCCCTCATTCTAATGTTATTACCCTGTCAAGAGATTAAGATTAAGTTAGCAATAGATTGTTGTATTTCCTTGTTGTAATATGTTCCAGCAGACTGTGATACTGGCAATATATTTCTTACTGAATGTATTGATTGTATTCTAGACTTCTAGCAATAGATTGTTGTATTGAGTTGTTGTAAACTTGTAATATGTTCCAGCAGACTGTGATTTTGCTCAGATTATGTATTGAGTTGTTTTAAACTTGTAATATGTTCTAGCAGACTTCTAGCAATAGATTATGCTCAGACTGTTCCAGCAGTTGTTGTAAACTTGTATTGAGTTGTTTTAATATGTTCCAACAGAATGTATTGCATGTCTTGAGTTGATTTGATTATGTATTTTAGACTTCTAGCAGACTATGATTCAGAATGTATTGTAGTTGATTATGTTTAGAACTTCAGACTTCTAGTTGATATGTTCAAAATGTATTCTAGTTGATATGTCCATATTAGCACGCTGATCCCGTCTTGTCCCGAACCTGTTTGGGATGGGATAGGGATGAGTATATATCATCCCATCCCGTCCCGTGCCCACCCCGACTATCAACAAGTATAAAGCAAGGCTAGTAGCCAAGAGATATCACTACTACAAATATTAGCTTAGGTAACGCCACTTAGATAGCGCTTTTTTAAAGAGCTATCCAAGTGGGCACTAGGATAGCGCTTATTTGTCTTTAAAAAAAATCAAAAAAAAAAAAAAACACTACAATAGCGCTTTTATTTTTTTTTTCAGTTAAGCGCTATCTTAGTTATGTCTTAGATAGCGCTTTAAAAAACGCTATGAGAAAAAACGTTACCAAAGCTACCATAGCGCTTTTAAAGTGCTTGCATAGCGCTTCCGATCTATGCTACTTACATTTAGGATAGCGCTTCCGAAGCGCTATCCTATATATCACTACTAAAGCGATATAGCGCTATCTTAGTCTAGCAATTAAAAAAAAAAATTAATTATCACTACTATCTTATATAGAGCACGTCCACCTCCTAAAGTTGTATAAAAGCCAAACCCTAACCCCCTAAATATCTCTTTTTCGTTCTCTTCTCTTCTCTGCTAAACTGCAACTCAGAGCCGCATCTCTCCTTAGCAGCAGAAGTAGAATTAGAGGAACGAACAACAACTTAGAAACCGTAATATCTTCCCCAACCCTAATTTTATCATTCCAATGCCTTCAATCCCAATCACTGATTCAATGATCTTCGAAGAGCAACCCAAAGACAAGAAGAAATCTTCGAAAGACAAGAAGCAGACAAGCGACGCCGCCGCCATGGAGATAACAACATCGACGGACAAGAAGAAGAGCAAGGAGAAGAAGAGCCCCAAAGTGGAGGAACCAAGCAGCGATGACTCTGCGCAACTGAAGAAGTCGAAGAAGAAGAAGAAGAAGAAGAAGAAGAGGAGCGCTGAGGAGACTGAGACTGAGTTGGTGGGGGAGTCTGTCAAGAAGCAGAAGTTGCTGGAGAATGGAGAGGTGGTTGCTGCTCCTGCTGTAAAAGAGGATCCGAATGCGACTTCGAGGTTTAGGATTTCTAAGCCTTTTAGGGAAAAGTTGAAGGCTAATGGGATTGAGCTTTGTTTCCCATTCAAGCTATGACCTTTGATACCATTCTCGATGGGTCTGATTTGGTCGGCAGAGCTCGTACTGGTCAGGTATATTGTAGATACATCTGTTTTGTTGCTGTGATGATGAAGATTTCATGTGTGTTTTGTCTGTTTAGTTTGTTTTGTTGATAGTTTCATTTCAAGTTCTAATTTTTATTTCAAGTGTTTCTTGAATTGGTTGGATTTGATGGATAAGTATAGGCAATATCTTTGGGGGAAGTAGCTATGGTCTACTCTAGATTAAGTGTGTGTGGGTGGGTGTCACATAAATCCAAATTTCAATTTGTTTTTGTTGCTCGACTGTATGGAGAATTGTGTGTTTGACAATTACAAAGTCACCTTGTGCGTTTGTAAGAGTCCAATACATTTATAAATTATTTCATATTTTTATGAACTTATGTGATGAGTCGGTTGATGAAACATTCAAATTCAGTGATTTCGTATATGAGTGACACTTCTCTAGTGTACAATGTCTAAGATATTTGATCCCCTATTTAGCCATAGCATTACTAGTGTTTTGCTCGTGCCATGATACTTGATCTTTGTAAAATAAACTATGACCATGATACTTGATCTTTGTAAAATAAACTATGCGAAATAATTTCACAATTTATCGATTGCAACACCCTAAGAATATATATGTCACATAAGAAAGATGACATTTGACATCACTTGTGGAACCAAGAATTTATGTATTTGGTGGGGCTAAGCAAATAAATAAAATATGATGGATTAAACTAGGTCGAATGAGCACAGTTGACGTCCAACAAGTAGTACATAATTTTCATTATTATAAAGAAAATGTGATATGTTTGTTCAACGAAACAAAAATTGTGCACCCCTTAATTAAACATTGGCACCCATATTACAAAAGTAGTATTTTAATTCGTTATAGTCATAACTATAGGATTTATTTATTCTAACAATCAACAAGAAATTAAGTTGTGCTGGAAAGTAATGTAAACTTACTGTGGAAGTTCTCATAAACAATCAGTGCTTCCCCCCCTCCCCCCTCTCTTATTTTGTTTTAATTTGACCTTTGTCTTTGAGGAAAAAAAATTGGAGGTAGAAGTTCAAGAAGCCTGGCATCTTGAAGTCTAGCTAACTTGTAAAAAAATGAAACAAAGTAAATAAATGAACAGTGATAGGGTTGGTTACCTTGTTAACATTGCTCATACAAGTGAATCACATTTAAGTTGTTCTCAATGCTTGTTTGGGTAACTAATTATGATTGCCCTTCTTGTTTACTGCTCAGGTTATGGCAAGCAAAACGAAGATTTACCTAGTGCTTGAATATGTCAATGGGAAAGAGCTTTTCACCAAAATAGTAAGATTATAGTGTTTTGCTTTGCAGATTTTATCAAATCAACGAATGTGTATGTGGTTGTCAATTTCAATTTTATTATGACGTACAACATACATGTTTTTAACTTTATTGCTTCATGCATGTGCAATCATTGTGCGAACGTATAGCCTTCAATATGAGCTAAGTTTTGTGTTGATCCTCGTATCTTGACAATGAATTAAATTTGTAAGATCAACAATGGCAAGCTTAAGGAGGACGAGAGTCGAAGATATTTTCAACAACTAATCCATGCTGTTGATTATTGCCATAGCAGAGGGGTGTACCACAGATATCTAAAGGTTTAAGCAACTCTTCCTAGGCAAATTTGGATGTTACTTCTTGTTCCTGATGAATACTCACTATTCGTGTCTTACATTTTCTGGTAGCCTGAAAATTTACTGTTGGACTCCTACGGTGTTCTCAAAATATTAGACTTCGGGTTGAGTACATTCTCACAGCAAGTTCGAGTACGTATTTTTCTATTCACCACTTTCTTAAGATCTACTGGTAAATTTTCCCTGGGATCACCTCCAACCCACCTGGAAGTGTCAAGTGTCCTGCATGACACAAATGACAGTTAACAAACATTGCGGGTCTTTGGTATCTTTGTTTCTTCTGCTTAAGTTTGTATACTATCCTTATGTTGTATACTAGATTTAATCAAAACTCTCGTTATCATAGGAAGATGGATTACTTCATACAGCCTGTGGAACTCCAAATTATGTTGCTCCGGAGGTATATAGTGATTATTTTAATGTATAATTTTTTATGGTTGATTTTATATATATATTGATATCTCACATATACTCTTTCAGGTGCTCAATGACAAAGGTTATAGTGGTCGAGCAGCTGATTTATGGTCTTGTGGTGTAATTCTTTTCGTTCTAATGGCTGGCTACTTGCCTTTTGAAGAACCCAACATTATGGCTTTGTATAGAAAAGTATGTGCTTTACACATTACCAATCCCTATTCTAACAGTAAAATTCATAAGAACTGCCAATGCAGGCTAGCTTAGTTGGTATGACCTCTGGTAAATGGTATCACAAGTCCTACAACATACTAATGTTCTGGGATCCATAGAAGCTTTGATTGCCTTTCTAAAGTTCAAATAATATTCATACAAACAGATGAATAACTTAATTTACTAACGAATGGCAGATCTATAAGGCGGAATTCACGTGTCCTGCGTGGTTTTCTGGCAGTGCAAAGAAGTTGATTAAGAGCATTCTTAACCCAAATCCTCTTTATGTAAGCAATTAAGGATCAATTTTTCTTATTGTTGAATCAATGCTAAATAGGCCTATTTGATTGTGTAATGAGGGTTTTTGTATTGATGTAAGTATCTCATTTTTGTTTTCTATGGCAGAGGATAACAATTCCAGAAATATTAGAAAATGAATGGTTTAAGAAGGGGTATAAGCCCCCACAATTTGAAAAGGCAAAAGATGTGAACCTCGACGACATTGATGCTGTGTTTAATGATTGTGAAGTAAGATGTTCAAACTTCAGTTATGGAGCCCAACCTTTTAAATAAGTCTGGTTTAAATTTGCGGGTAATAAACTTGACATTCTTTTGCAGGAGTATCTTGTGACAGAAAAACAAGAAAAACCTGTTTCGATGAACGCCTTTGAGCTTATTTCTAGGTCTCAGGGCCTCAACCTTGGAAGCTTGTTTGAGAAGGACAGGGTACGTTTTATAATGGCATAGTTCAAACTATCAATTTCTAATAGAGTTTTCTCCTAACAATAAGCTTGGAGGCTTCAAATACTTCTTGAAAATAATACTTTTATTTCAAAATACAAATGGCATAGTATTTAAGCTGAAAAGCTGCAAATAAGCATATCAGGCAGTGGTTCTTTTGAGATTGCTTCAGCTAAAAGATTTGCAGGAAGCCAAATTAATTTTTTTTTGTTAGTTATTTAAATTAAGGGGATATACACTGTCCTTGACAGTACAAGTACATGCCAACAACAATCTCATTGATTTTTCAATAGATAAAAGAAGTGTGTCTTTAAATAGGGGTAAAAAGTGTTTCTTTCATATTTTTATTTTTCTTCTTAAGCATCATTAAATTTCTTCGTGCTTCACTCAATGTATTTGAGATATAAAATGGCACTTTCTTCAATCTTATTGAATTTCTAATTTACAGGCTAGTACCGTGAAGCGAGAAACACGTTTCACTTCTCAACATCCTGCAAAAGAGATAGTAACTAAAATTGAGGAAATGGCTAAACCCCTTGGTTTTAATGTGTGAAAACAGAATTATAAGGTAGAATTTTTGTTATCCTTGTTTTTAATTTGGTTCGTTATTTTTTCACCCATTTATAGTTACATTGTAACAATTGTGTACAATTCCTGTTGGTTATGTAACTGTATTCTGTGTTTTGGAATTTTCATAGATGAAGTTGCAAGGTGACAATGCTGGAAGGAAGGGCCATCTTTCTGTAGCCACTGAGGTATTTAGTCATCTCTCTGCTTGATATCTTTTGTTCGATCTCGATACGTTTTGACGAAACCAAAACTCATGCTTTTCTCAATCCGTGTTTTTGTTTTCTCAATTCAATCATAGATTTACTGGTGAATAAAAGCTTTGTTTGTGTTTCCTCATCATGTACGTTATTTTTTGCTCAGAAAAGTGGTGATATTGTTCTCATATTTTATTCATCTAGTCATGACAAAAAGCATTTGTATAATCACCAAGGACCTTTCCAGTTATAGTTGCTTCTATAGTTGAAACAATTATAGTGAATTTACGTTTTACTAAAATTTTATTGTTATTTTGGTTTTTTGAGTTTCCTTGTGGTCTACATGTATATTAGTAGCTATCGTTTCAGTCTATAATAGGTCATTTATATCGTTTTGATAGTATATCTAAATTTCCCTTGGAAAGTACGCTTGGAAGCAACTCGGGCCTGTTTTCAACGGTCAAAGAGCACAAATTTGTATTGATGCACCTAATAAAGTTCAACTCTCCACATTTGCAACTCTTAAATTTACTAGAGATGTAAGAATTATGTACTCGACAACATAGAATTGTCTCCATATTTTGGGAGTTGGTGGAGTTGCTTGTGCACACACCCTAAATTTTTCCATTTCTTCTAATTAATTGAGCATTCAAGGATGCTTTTAATGTTGAAAGGTAATTGCTTTTCCCCAAGTCTAAAAGAACCAAAAACTGATCCTCCAGGTGTTCGAGGTGGCTCCCTCACTTCACATAGTGGAGTTGCGTAAGACTGGAGGCGACACATTGGAATTTCAGAATGTATGTAAACTTCAAACTTATATTTTGAAAAATTGTATCTCCTGATAAGAAATATTGCATCATATGATTTGTTTTATTAACTGTTCTTCACTAATGGCAGTTCTATAAAAATGTCTCATCGGGCCTTAAAGACATTGTGTGGAAAACGGAAGAAATCCCAGAAGAGAAAGTGTAATAACCCAAATCATTACAATCAAACTGATTTATGAAATAGGTATGTTTCCTTACACATGTTACTCCTGCAGGGTATAAGAAAGCCTTCCTCTGGAGCTAACTGCTTCCCCTGATCTCAGTTATCAGCCTTCTGTAAGTTGCGTCACAATTGCTCATTAAACAGCATGAAAAAACTTAGTAGGCACTAGCTAACTCTTCTAAATCATGGAGGGACCCTCCAAGAACAATGCAAGTAGATTTGGATGAGATAGAAGAAGAAGAATGAGGTATACATGCTTCTGTTGATAGGGAGAATGACAATATATATACTTTCTAGGATTTTGATTGCTTGTGTACAAGCATACTACCTCGATTGGATAAAAAAATTTAACCATTTTGAAAATTTAAACTTGATTCTGAAATTATATTCTAATTTTAGTATCCATTGCTATTCTTGGGAAAATTTATCCAAAATTCAAAGTTATGTAAAGGATAGAAATGGTCATTGTGACAGATCCTATCTCTGCTGCATTTTTGTTTTGCTCGCTTGAAATAATATTTTTTGGGCTCTTCATAGTTTGCCTTTGCACACTATTTTTCTATTGGTATATGTGTAACAGTGTTTATAAACAATATCTTTTGCATCATTTGTATAATCTTCGGTGACCTAATGGTGTATTATTTCTGGTCTTAATTTTATAAAGTGGTGGGCGAACAATTATTTTCACAGAAACAAAGGATTCTGCTTCTGTGCTTTCGGGCCTATTGCCTGGTGCACGTGCTTTACATGGAGATATACAACAGGCAACACGTGAAGTAAGTTTACTAGCTACATGGTAGTATGCCCTTTTTTGTTATTCCTTAAATTTGGTTGCAAAGTTTGCACTTCGATTAAGATCTTCAAAATATGTACTTCCAATTTCTGAGAAAGTTCTCTTTCTTTGTTACACTTTTTTTTTCGAAAGGCAAGCGTGCCGCCGGTGTTACTTGCTCCTTTTGAATTGTGTTCTTATTTTTATTTAACACATGTAGCACTCAATCTTTTTCTTCTTAATAATTGGGTGATTCTTTGTAGGTCACACTTTCTAGGTTTAGGTCTGGAAAGTTCATGACATTGGTGGCCACAAATGTGGCAGCTAGGGGTTTGGACATCAATGATGTGCAGTTGATCATTCGGTGTGTACGATCGTGTTATATATTGACTGGTAGATGGGAATTTGAGAAACAACTAGGGGTCCCGTTACCTGCTGCACTTTGTATGAATGCTTAAATTATATTTTGAATGAATGAGAAACAATTAGTTATCATGTTGTGTCTTTATTGATTGATTGAACGTTGTCATTATTATATTAAATATTATATTTATCCCAGAAAATCGGTATCGAAAAAATAGAAAAAACAAATCAAATAACTTAGATCTGAGCGCTATCTAAGTTTAACATATATACTACAATAGCGCTTCTTTTAGCGCTATCTAAGAACAATCTAATTACTTCCATAGCGCTTATTTACGCGATATCTTAGCAGATAAACAAATCTAATTTAAAAAATTCATTTAAATTAAATAGCACTTAAAAGCGCTATGGTAGTTAATAAAAAAAATTTACCGAAATTAATTAGCGCTTTCTATTGAAGCTAATTAAAAAAAATCAACAAAATTAAATAGTGCTCATCAAAGCGCTATTCAAGCTAATTTAAAAAAAAAATTAGCGCTTACATAGCGCTTTCTAAGGCGCTATTGAAGTTAATTAAAAAAAAAATCAACGCTTAGATAGCGCTTATATAAGCGCTATCTAACGAAGCGTTATTCAAGTACGCGCCTTGCATAGCGCTTTTTTGAGTGCTATCGATAGCGCTTATATAAGCGCTATCTAACGAAGCGCTATTCAAGTACGCGCCTTGCATAGCGCTTTTTTGAGTGCTATCTAAGCCTATTTTTAAGCGCTATGCAAGCCTATATTTGTAGTAGTGTATGCTCAAGGTTTTGGAGTTGATTACTCAGATACGTTTGCACCTGTGGCAAGGCTCGACACAATCAGACTACTTCTTGCTCTTGCAGCCCAAAAGAATTGGAAAGTTTTTAAGCTGGATGTCAAGTAAGCATTTCTCAATGGATTTCTACAAGAAGATATTTATGTTGAGCAACCTGAAGGCTTGAACCACAATAAAGTCCCTACAAATCAAATTATGGTCCATTATTCTTATTAGGTTAGGGATAGAAAATGAGGATAATGAAACAAAAAGCTTAATGACTGGCTCAACGGGGTTAACCTAAAGGAAATATATCATGGATCAGACTTATTTGGCAATGGTGGAAACTAGGTGCCTTTATCATGTCAAACATGTTATGCAATTCAATATAGTGTTTTAAATGAAATTAATACAAGTTCTAGTGTTTAATCCTTAATTATGAAAGAAATCCAAGCAGCAACAAAAACAAACAAAATTGAGATTATGCAATGAATTATTTTTGACAAAAGAAATGAAAGATGATATAACTAAAAACTCTCAAAATCAAATGAAAAGTAGGCTCAAAACTCACATATGGGTTATAATGAGTTAAATTCAATTAAGCATGCTATGAATACCAATTACTCAGTTGATTACATATGAATTTACATATGATAACCAATAAGTATTAACTAAAGAATAATATTAGATCTTAAATCATGCTTATAAACCACCTTAAAGTCATTCAATTAAAAACCAAATCTCATCATTGTGTTGGAAAGTATCCTAAGACTCAAAACAACTATAATTTTTTTATTTTATTTTTATGACACTAATACCAACAAAGAAAATAAAAACCAACACTTTTTTTGGACTAACAATTTTTTTTTAAATTATTATTTTTTTCAAAATAAAAACCACGTTTTGTTCTCCCCCACACTTAAACCTAACATTGTCCTCAATGTTAATTGATTATAGCACATGCAATGAAATATTTAAAAGCAGAAAAACAAACTACTAACAAACAAACAAAAATACCGAAAAGAAAATAAAGGGATATAGAAAGCAAATCTGATTGGGTTGTCTCTCAAGAAGCGTTTGTTTTAATGTCGTGCAGCCTGACGGTATCACTAATCAATCCTCATGGAGTGATATGTCATCCACGTCATGCTCCGCAAATGACTAATAATAAGTTTTCTCAGGCCCCAGATCATATTATAATATGTTCTCGTAGGATCTCCTATTGCGCATGGTACCTGAGATAAAGACAAAAAAAGTAAAAAATTAATTAATAAAAAAATAATAAGTAATTATCAATTTTACTAATCCCCGGCAACGGCGCCAAAAATTGATGCGTTATTTTAGTAGCACACAACTTAATACCCTACTTTGTCATTGTAGTATAGAATAAGTAGGGATTATTTTGAACCGGAATTAGAGGGTTTGCCAATTAACACTAAGAATAGCTAAAAGATAACTAACAACCTAATTAAGTAAATAATGGGGGATTAGATTTTCTAAGTTAAACTATGAAAATAACTAGAAAAATTACTATAAAGATAATGAAACTAAAGGGATGGAAAAGATGAGAAAATAGCTAAGGGTTTATCTCCACACACCAAACATATGCTCATAAATCAATCTTCAATAATCACTCGCTAACTCGTGAGTGACATGCTCAAGATTAACAGTGATTAGCACTGCATTAATCTTATTATTTTCTCAAGTTGGTTGAATTAAACTTAGCGTCGCTTTCAAACTATTCTTATCATGCTATCTAATCAGGAATCGCAAGTTAGATAACAATCTAAGATCATTAAGTTTTGTGGAAAATATGAACACTGACTAGGCAATTACAAGTATGATCAACATCTTGTTCTTACCTTGGCTTTTACTTAATCTTACCAATGTTCATTGATATTTACTACTTGTGAGTACAAGATTATAACAATTAGGTGAAACTCTCCTATACTCTAGCCCCAGATCCTAGCATGCTTACTAAGTTGGCCATCTTAATAAACATACAAAGAAAAGTTCTCTATAAAGCAGTTAAGCAAAACACAATCACTAATAGCAAGGAAGATTAAATT
The DNA here is from genome assembly GCA_003290165.1 of Berberis thunbergii. Taxonomy (NCBI): domain Eukaryota; kingdom Viridiplantae; phylum Streptophyta; class Magnoliopsida; order Ranunculales; family Berberidaceae; genus Berberis; species Berberis thunbergii. The sequence continues at coordinate 66,400 of QNQO01001901.1, forward strand.
CAACTAATTTTTTTTATTTATCAAATTGGAATGTTGACCCATTTTATTCATTTAATAATCCGCGCCCAAAGGCTACATGACTGACCCTATAGGGTTAACTAAAAAGTCGAAACAAACTCTCACAAAAGAGAGGATTCACCAATACAAGCCTAGACCATAAACAAACTCAGTCTTTGTACCTTTGTTTTCTTTCCTAGTTCTATTGGATTTTCGGGGACAAATACTAATATCTTTGGTGTGGCGCCTCTTATTCATCTTTCCGTCTGACGTAGCCCCTAAATCCAAATCACTGCTCGTTGCCTGTGGACCAATCCCAGATTCTGAGTTGACTTCATCACTATCCTCACTAGCACTTTCGAGTGTATTGATATTCAATTTCTTCAGTCGAAGTAGCCTATTTTCTTTGAGCAAAGATATAGCCTTATTCAAGTTGTCTCCGACTCTTTTATAATCCGGGGAAGTTTTGATAGCGTATTTGTCAAACTGTCTCTTTAACCTGACCAAAGACTGAAACTCATCAACCGAGGGTTCCTGCACTTGCTAACCCTGCATAGCATCCCCTAGCTCTATGCTAGAAGCACCGAGGTCCCCCCCCCAGATGAGTAACTGAAACCAATTGTGCAGACTGAATTCCAACATCACCGAGTTCAATATGATGTTCTCCATTCGGCCTAGAACTACTAACTGCGAGCACTGGAAAGGACCTTGCATTTTCTGCTCTGAGTGGTGCCTGCTCTAATCATGGCGAACTGAGGACACACCCTGTTTCTATCGCAACGTCCCCTGTATTGGGCGAAATGCACTCTGTTTTAGAACTAGAGTGGCCAATCTCTTCACTCCCTGGATTGTCAACGTGCTGCATCCCTGGAGCCTCTCACTGTGGCGACATGATCAGATTTGTTCGCTGAAGACCTGGAGCAATCTGCCCAATCGAAACAGCTCCAGTCGAAACACTGGTTGCACCTCGCGACGCTAACAGTTGAAGAACTATAGGACTGTTATTATTGTATATGTTCGTGTCGTCCAAACAACTACTCATCGCCTCTGAATTGATCGCATCCTCCTGATTTAATGTCATTGCTTGTTTTCCACATACATTTTCAATCTCCGAAACTGTATACCCTACCTCAAGTAGGCATTCCTCGGTAGATGCTGGAACAACCTCGTCATTATCATGAGCCGTTTCCTTCCCAACCAATTGCTTATTCGCTTGATCACACACCCCTACCTCAACATCCTCCGTAAGTGACGCAAAATCATTTGACAACACCAGTTGTACCAGATCATTGGCCACTTGCTTCTGAACAAAAACTTCCTCATTAATCTCCACACCTTGTCTATTCTTTACACCACGCGTACCCACTTCTGAAGTGGGCAGTTTCTCTTTTTTGACAATAGGAACATACTGATGCTTTATAATTTTGGTTTCGACCTTGGGCTTGGCAGTGCCCTTCTATGCTTGATCTAGGTTAGGAGCTCCCCCACTACTCTTAAGACCTAACTTTTTTCTACATAACTCCTCCTGATGCCCTATCAAAGAACAAAATGCACAATATTTGAATCCTGGATATTCAATCTTCTGCGAGAAACCCCTATTGTTAGCCTTGTCAATCCAAACTCTACTTGGTAAAGATTCTGCCAAAGTCATTTCCACGCAAACACGGGCAAAACCCGGGCGTGATAGGCATCTAGTATGATCATCCATTCGCAAAAAGCCACCAAAAGAATTCACAATTGCTTTCAACAGAGGAGGATGAAATAAATGCAAAGGCAAGTTAGGCAACTCTACCCATAATGGAACTGATATCGGATCTGCTTTTAGACTGAAACCAACGTGCCATCGAAAAGCTTTGAATCTAACTCCACGAATCAAAAAGGAATCCCTCGACAACACTTTCTTTGCTTCTGTCTCGAATTGAAGACGGACTAAAGCGTGACGTTGATCGAGTAGTCCTAGCGAGAAATCTCCTAGAATACCCCAAGTTATGTGAATCGAATCCCGAATATCTTCCAAAGTTGGCCTATAACTAGAGAACTTTAGAACAATCACATGCTTCTCCATGAAAGCTTCCCCGTGTACTTCAGCCGATGCCGCAATTCCAATTGCTGGCTCCCCATCTTTGCGGAATCTAGTTCCCTCAATGTGCGTATTTATAATTTCCTCAACCAAAATTTTTCCAAGGATTTGGGCAAACGAAGGCTTAGGCGCCCCTTGGATGCTCCCCTTCCCTTGCTCCCCTACCATAGGGGAAGGTAACGAGGCTTCCTGACTAGTTGTCATGCAGAGAAAACCATGAACACGGCCTGAAGGACCTGCACTCAGTCGACAGGACAACAACCAGGCAGAACGACCAGCAAGTGGCGTCCTATGGTGACGCCGGCCAAGCTAGCAGCGCGGAGTGGACTCGCGCAGCCTCTCTTTGCAGGCCCTCTCGCACCCTTTCTCTCTGACTGTGCTTCGCACCCTACTGCGCTCAGATGAACGAGAGCAGCCGTGAGCACGACGACAGCCAGAGCGTCCCAGATTTGGTCTAAGCCTGTGTGGCGGCTAGTGGTTCTCTGAGTAGTTACCCTGACTAAGTCGACGTCCAGGGTAAGCGAGGATGAGTGGCGACCAAACATTGCGGTGACCGATCGACCTTGGGAACCTTGATGGAACCCTGTTATTAACGATCCAGATTGCTAGTTGATTAATATCTAATGGTTAATAACAAAAGTCCAAAAAAGGACGGTAGTACCCCTCAAAACTAAAATCGCCCCATATCAGAGCTCTCCTATGAGAAGGGAAGTCCACCGTTCCAAATTCAATTAATTCATTAAGCACATATTTAGGGTTTTGAATCCACCCCTAGCTAAGAGGAGTTTAGCTAGACATATTAATCATGTTTGGGTAGCAAAACATAATTAATAATCAAACTAAAAATAAGAGAAATAATGGTTTAGAAATGAAACAAAACACTGTCGTCGTGCATGATGGTACTGAGTGAACTGATGGGTGTGGATAGTGCAAAGAAAAGAAAAAAAAACTCCTTATTTCTGATTTCTGCTCTGTTGCTTGAGAAAAGACTTCCAAATATGAAGGCGAATAAGAGAGATTAAGTGGGAAGCGGTCGACTGGAGACGAGATCAGTTAGGGGAGAAAGATTCGTTAATTGATGTCATGGAAGGGCTTGGCGAGGTTGATGTTTGTGTGGTGAAAGGCAGACAATGGCCACGAGAAAGAGTGGCGATGTGGTTTCGATGATGCTTGATGATGGGTTAGGGTTCTGAATTTCAATTGATGGGTGTGATGGAGATGAGGAAGAGGGTCGGCTGAGATGGGATCTGTGAATGGGTTTGATGGTGATGATGGATGAACAGTTGTATCTAGGTGTTGTGAAGGAGAAGAGGATAATGGTTGAGGGACTGCTGCGAGGAGGGATCTGTGAGGATGGGTTCGTAATGGCTTACGGTTGCGAGAATGGGTGGAAAAGGACGTTGTGGTTGCAAGCGTAGGAGGCTATTGCTGGATGATTTTTCCAAAGCAAGGTCTCATCCCTTTTATAATTGTTTTCTCTTCGGTTTCCTTCCTTGCGTGGTTTCCTTTTGCAATCAATATTTTTAAATTGCTAATTTGCTTCACTTAGCTTCTAGTTTGGAATCTTGTAATTGGAAACCTACACAAACACGAAAATAACAATTAGTACCATAATTAACAAGTAATAGCCAAAAATACATATAGAAATATGGTACTAAAAATAGTGTAATTTTGTTCCTATCAGGTAGCTTTGACAATGCTCAGTCTAATACAGACAATCAAAATTTGGTTTCGCTTTACCAAATCCTCAAAACGGCCAACAGTGATAAACCTGCTAGACTTGAATCTGGCATGTCGACTCCCAATGTTTCATTTGGTCCTCTTTCAGAGGCAGAGACAACGAGAATAGGCACTATTCAAGCCAAACTTTAGTTAGCTCAATACACTACTACAAATATTAGCTTAGGTAACGCCACTTAGATAGCGCTTTTTTAAAGAGCTATCCAAGTGGGCACTAGGATAGCGCTTATTTGTCTTTAAAAAAAAAAAAAAAAAAAAAACGCTACAATAGCGCTTTTAAATTTTTTTTTTCAATTAGGCGCTATCTTAGTTATGTCTTAAATAGCGCTTTAAAAAATGCTATGAGAAAAAACGTTACCAAAGCTACCATAGCGCTTTTAAAGTGCTTGCATAGCGCTTCCAAAGCGCTATGCTACTTACATTTAGGATAGCGCTTCGATTTTAATCCAATATCAAATTAAATCTCATTTTTTCAGATCTTGATACGATCGGACGGTTAAGATCACAAACCCTCATTTTTTCATTTTTTCTCATTTTAAAGCTCTCCTCTTCGTCTCTTTCCCTTTCTCTCTCCCTCTCTCTCTCTGCAATCTGAGAGCCCATCCCAGAGACTGAGAAGAAGAAATCACTCTTCAATGCAATCCAAATCCTTAGTTAGGGCTTTGAACCAACTTGGATAGCACTCAGACCCCCTTTGAGTCAGTCGACTTGCTTCCCCAACTGAGATTTCAACGAGGGTTTTTTTCTTTTTTCTTTTTTGGGTGTTTGTTTCTTTTGGTTTCTCCAGTCGTTTACTATCGATCTGAATTGGTTCGATCTAAAGAAGAAGAGGAAGAATAGGATGGATTCGCGAGATTTGGTGTCTTCGGGTTCTTCTTCTGCTAGAGATGGGGGGTCTTCTTCCGGAGGAGGTGATGAAGATGGGCTTATCTCTGTCACCGCCGGCCTTGCTAAAGAAGCTGCTCTATTGTTCCAGTCTAAGAGGTTCGGGGAATGTGTTGATGTGCTTAATCAGTTGCTGCAGAAGAAGGAAGATGACCCAAAGGTACTTCATAACATTGCTGTTACCGAATGCTTTCGTGATGGTTGTTCTGACCCTAGGAAGTTACTTGAACTTCTTAATAAGGTTAAGAAAACAAGTGAGGCTCGCACTCGGGCTTCTGGAGATCAGGTGGAGATGGTAGGCCATGCTGAAAATGCCATTGGATCAAAGGGGAACACTGCTACACCTCATCAATTTTCCGCTATAAGCACTGCCAGTGTTACATATACAGACGAGTTTGACACTTCTATCGCAACATTGAACATTGCAACTGTCTTGTTCCATCTTCACGAATATGAAAATGCATTGTCTGTTCTGGAACCATTATTTCAGAATATAGAGCCCATAGACGAGACAACAGCTCTTCACATATGCCTTCTCTTAGTGGATGTTGCATTAGCTTCTCGCAATGCACCAAGAGCTGCGGATGTAATTCAGTACTTAGAAAAAGCTTTCGGTGCTGGCTATATGATCAGTCAAGGTGACAATGGAAACACTTCACAACTTCAAATCTCATTTGGTTGTGAGTCATCCGCAATACTTGGAAGTCTGCAGTATACTGTATGTACACCACTCACTCCACATATTTGTTTATTTATTCATTTGTAGAGCTTCTAAAATTTAATGTGATTTCAGATTCTTAGTGTATATTACCTAAGCTAATATTTTTAGTAGTGCTCTCATCCCTACTGAAACAAGCCACATAGTGCTTGAATCTCACAACTACTCATCAAACTTAATGAACCACAAATTATGTGTATCTAGCTAATTTTTTGATCAAAATTATCATCAGATATATTGATATTGTTCTCAAATGGAAAGTGGTCCACTGTTGATAAATAGCACGTCTTCCTCTGTTGTTTTTCAGTTATCTGATAATCCACTGTTGGGTTAATATGAATAAAATTGACAATGCAAAATGTGCTATTCAGGGTGCCTGTTATTTACTGATTGTTATATTTTCAGAATGATTTTATCCTCACCATCTTTCTCGGTTATTATTTTCTAGGTAAAGTTTATCGGGAAGTTGTAGGAAGTGTTTATTATGTAGCTCCTGAGGTGTTGGGTCGCAGCTATGGAAAGGAAATAGATGTTTGGAGTGCTGGGGTCATTTTGTATATTCTTTTGAGTGGTGTACCTCCATTCTGGGGAGGTAACAGAAAAACTACTTCCATCTACTTTAGTTAGATTTACTTCACAGCTCTGCTTGAAGTACAAATCCATATTTCAAGAGCTACCCACTGTTCGTATCGTATACAGTATGAAATAATATTTTCTCTAGGGCATGTGTTTATGGTGAATATCATACCTGCATTAGTTATTAGGTTTTCCATTTTAAAAAATCAGTCTTAAGAGTTTATTGAAGGACCTGCAAATGATTCTGATTTGGTTCTCAGATGAATAAATTGAATGCAGAGACGGAGAAAGCCATTTTTATGCTATTTTAGAAGGCCATCTTGATTTCACTAGCGAACCTTGGCCTTCTATATCAAAGTCTGCCAAGGATCTCATCAAGAGGATACTAACATGGAACCCCAAGAAACGGATAACTGCTGCTCAAGTCCTTGGTAAGTGATCACATTTTTTTTCCAGTTAGAAACATGAAAATGAATCAGTCTATAGCCTCTGTACTCGTGGGAAAACATCTGTCAGATTCCTCATTGCTGCAATATCATAAAAATTTTGAACATCTTAATAATCAGAAAATAGATTATCTACATGAATATGACATGCCCTTGTTTGATAGAAGCACGAGCACCGGTATTGGCAAAAACTTTCTGAAAGCTTATTCAGGAGGTCTATGGGATGCTCCTTAATCATCGAGAGAAAGAAACAAAAAACTAAAAATAAAAAGGTTTATGTGATCATGAACCATCAAATAATGTTTTCATGTGGTATATGAAGCAGAACATCCATGGATGAGAGTAGATAGCAGGGCATCTGACAAGCCTATTGACAGTGCTGTTCTAATTAGGATGAAGCAATTTAGAGCAATGAACAAGCTAAAGAAATTTGCACTAAAGGTCAGCCTTTTTCTCATTTTCATCACATTGTGGTGCTAGTGCACAATTTTTGTTCTGTGTGGTCTATTTATAAGCTCCTGAATGTTGGAATTAAAGGGCATTTGCCTCATGGCCCCATTACATGCTTGGCTTTAGGTCAAGGCTGCCTGTTGCTGTGCCTATTGTTGTGCCGGTGTTGTGGTGCTGGGCTGTTGCGGAGATGCAGTGTTGAGGCTGCCGTGTTAACGTTGTTTTGGTGGTGCTTGAGCTTGTTTTTTAACTGTAGAAAAGGTTTTTACAATAGTATATTAGAAGACTACAATTATTATTCTTTTTCTTGTTTGATGTCACTTCCATATCTATATTCTCTGTGATTATAACTCTAGGCTTAGTAACTCAAGAGTATAACGATAGTCATCTTTACCTTGTGCTTGCTGAAAAATACAACTGATCTATTTAGCTATTTCTTTCATAGAGATTCTGATTCTTGGAACTGGGAGGTGTGTGGATCCTGAAGTTCGACGCTTCGTTTGTTCGATTGGCATGAAATTAGAAGAGATAGATTCGGTATACTCTTATTAGCCTACCCAAGTTTTTTTGGTTTTTGGTTTTTGGTTTTTTTAGCTAGTCTCCTAGTTGCTCATTTCTAATTATTTTGATTTCCGAGTCTGTAAGAGCATCTTCAGTAATAGTCCATCCTCAAACACAAAGGGCTTGAATTGAGGGACTTCTTTTGAGTTTTAGCAGGACCTCCTCCATTGGTGAAATTGACATATATGTTTGATATTGTTGTTGAGAGCTTCCTACGCCATCAATATGCTATTTAGCACGGGTAGCTCCACCCATATTATTGACGTGGATTATTTGATTCATGGAAGTATTGACAAAAGGAGGGCCTTATGACATATCCTGAATTGTTTCGTTTTCTTTCTGATTGTCCAGAGAAATGCATCATCTACTTTCAACATATTGAACGAGGAGGGAAGGATCACAGCTGCTGCACTTCTTCCCTATGGTGTTTCTTCATAACTTGAGGTAAAGTACCAATCGAAAACTCCCTACTACTTGTACATTTCTTTCAATTCTTGGCCACTAACTGCATTTTCAATGCCACATATTTGTGTATTTATTCATTTAATGTGTATGCCACGACTTCACTTGTAGTTGCTGGTGGAGTTGCTCTATGGGGCTCTACAGGGATGATTTCTGTGAGCATAAAATCTTTCTAATATTTACTGCCCTTCAGATTTCATTGCAGTTAAAAGATTAATACTGATCATATCTGTTATATGCGAGCTTAAGAGTTATTGATAGCTTGTATGATATTTATTGAACGAAAGTTTAATTTGTGCATTTTGTTTCTGCAGGCCATTAATAGGTTTCCTTTAGTTCCCGGAGTTCTTGAGCTCGTTGGAATTGGTTATTCTGGGGTAAGTTCCACACCTATTACTGCTACTATATATATATATTAGTTGAGAAGGCTGCTATCAAGAAATATAGTTGGACCTTTAGTCATTTACATTTATCTTACTGATACAAAACCCTTTGTGTTTGGCAGTGGTTTGCATATATATAGTAGCAGTAATAGGTGTGTCCTTGTATTTCAGGTTAAGATTTATATACCGACTTAGTGTGTGTGTGTGTTGTTATACTTATACAATGCCATGATGCAATTTCAGGTTATGCAAGGATACAATTTGAAGTGGCGGTAGAATCTGAGAAACATTCAGCGGTGCCACAATGTACAGACGAAGTTAGGACTGTAGGAGAAGCTGTTGGCCATTTCATTTCGTGGCCAAAAAAGCTGGTGTATATATATGATAGCATATTAACAATTTGTATGAATGCTTAAATTATATTTTGAATGAATGAGAAACAGTTAGTTATCATGTTGTGACTTTATTGATTGATTGAACGTTGTCATTATTATATTAAATATTATATAAAAAAATATTATATGGTAGTTAATAAAAAAATTCACCGAAATTAAATAGCGCTTTAGAAGCTAATTAAAAAAAATTAAAAAAAATCAACAAAATTAAATAGCGCTCATAAAAGCGCTATGCAAGCTAATTTAAAAAAAAAAATTAGCGCTATTCAAGTACGCGCCTTGCATAGCGCTTTTTTGAGCGCTATCTAAGCCTATTTTTAAGCACTATGCAAGCCTATATTTGTAGTAGTGATACCACAGACTCGACTTTCCTTTTATGACACAACGACCTTTCCCAGTTGTGTTGGATCGAAAGATGATTATAGTCACTTATGATGCTAGTTTTTTTTCTTCAAAACAAGGAACTTTTGGTATTTTGGTAGTTAAAGTTGGTAGTACGATGCAAGCCCATGTTGCTGATCTCATATCGGGGAAAGTTTCTGATAGTACTATGGTTGAGTGCTATGCTACAGAGGCAACCCTTATGCTTATTCAGACTCGTCAATGGAAGACTAACATCCTTCTAGGGGACTCTGGGATTTCACAAACTGTCTTGCAATAAGCAAATCACGATACGGTGTCTAAGATGTGCTAGATGTGGAGTGAGACAAGGACAATGACTCTTTTACAAACAAGGAATCAAAGTCCTTGTGTGATTGGTTCCTAATTTGTTGGGAAGAGTTAGACAAGGATTTTTTTGTCCCTCACAATTTATGAGGGACTTAAAATCCTCATCATTCTCTATTTAAAAAGATGCAACACAACGTTATAGGCAGCAACACGACATGAAAAAGGCAACGTGTTCGGCATGAAATGGATTGCGTGTGCAGCGTGAAACGGGTTGCTAGAACTGCGTGAAACAGGCTTGGAGTACGGCGTAGCCAAGTATAAGGATTGAAATCAGGTGATTCGAGTGTTATTCGTTTGCGTGGTTTCATCAAATCTTCGGGATTCTTTTTGGGTTCTACTTCCATTGTAGAGAGAGTAAAGGGAGGAAGATTGAGAAGAAACTCTTGTTACTTGGTGGTATTGTTTGCTTGAGATTGGATAATATCAAGGATCATTGTTTAACAACATTGTAATCTTCACGTAAGTGTTTCCATATCAATAACATAGTTACAGAGGCATATCACGCAAATCCTGGTGTGATCTTTTATTTTTTCTACATATTACATATTGCTTGTTGTTTGCTTATTACATGCATATCATTTTTAGTCATTCACTTTCACCAACTAGGTCTTGGCCTCGTGTTTGGAATTATTTGCATCAGTTGGTGTTTTGGACTAATGACAGCATGTATTTTCCTTACAAGTGGGATCAGAGCGCTAGTTGGTTGGTATTTGTGCTTTGAAGGTGTCAAATAAAATGGCTGAAAAGTTTTTTTCATCGCGTGATGATGGCTATGTGAAAGTCCATGGGTTCGACATTGTTCGATTCAATGATTATAACAATTTTAAATCTTGGCAGATGGATTGTAAAGATATTTTGGTTAGTTTGGATCAGATTGATGCACTAGATGAGAAAAAGAAATCATCACCAGATAAGGCAACGGCTGAGGTTATCGAGAAGTGGAGTAAAATGGATCAGAAGGCATGTAGTATGATCCGTTTATCTTTCTCGCAATGTGGCTTACAACTTCACTGATGAGATGATGGCTCAGGGTATTTGTGATAAGTTTCAGGCCATGTATCTTTAGAATGATCAGATGAGTGTGATGTACCTATAGAAGAAGCTCTTCACTTTCAGGTTACAGCTAGGTAAACTCATGACTGATCACATAAATGAATTTGAATGTTTATTCTCAGATTGTGTTAGTTTGGGAGCTAAATTTGAAGATAGTTAGAAAGCATTATTCTGTTAATTTCTTTGTTACGGGAGTGGGAACCGTTTGTTGATCAGATGACAACATTGAAAAAAGAAAAATTTGAGTATAATGGTATTGTTCAAGCTGTAGTTGCAAAGGCTTCCAAAAATAGTGTTTCGAATGAGGAAGTTCAAGCACATAGTCTTTCGGTGACAAGGGAAAAACATATTCTGTCTAGTCATAGTACATGGTTTGTAACTATATTCCTCATGATGCATCCCTGGAGCCTCTCGCTGTGGTGACATGATCATGTTTGCTCGCTGAAGACCTGGAGCATCATGCCCAATCAAAACAGCTCCAGTCAAAACACTGGCTGCCCCTCGCGACGCTGACAGTTGAAGAACTATAGGACTGCTATTATTGTATATGTTCGTGTCGTTCAAACGACTACTCAGCGCCCCTGAATTGACCGCATCCTCCTGATTTAATGTCATTGCTTGTTTTCCACATACATTTTCAATCTCCAAAGCTGTATACCCTGCCTCAAGTAAGCAGTCCTCCGTAGTTTCTGGAAGAACCTCGGCAATATCATGAGTCGTTTCCGTCCCAACCAATTGCTTATCCACTTGATCACACACCACTTCCTCAACATCCTCCGTTAGTGGCGCAAAATTATTTGACAACACCAATTTAACCAGATCATTGGCCACTTGTCTCTGAACGCCAAATTCCTCCTTAATCTCCACACCTTGGCTATTCTTTACACCACTCGTACCCACTTCTAGAGTGGGCAATTTCTCTTTTTGGCAATAGGAACATACTGTTGCTTTATAATTTTGGTTTCGATCTTGGGTTTGGCATTGCCCTTCTCTGCTTGAGCTAAGTCAGGGGCTCTTCCACTACCCTTAAGACCTAACTTTTTCCTACAAAACTCCTCCTGATGCCCTATCAATGAACAAAATGCACAGTATTTGAAGCCTGGATATTCAATCTTCTGCCAGAAACCCCTATTGTTAGCCCTATCAATCCAAACTCTATTTGGTAAAGATTCCGCCAAAGTCATCTCCACGCAAACACGGGCAAAACCCGGGCGTGATAGGCATATAGTATGATCATCCATTCACAAAAAACCACCAAAAGAATTCACAATTGCTTTCAAGAGAGGAGGATGAAATAAATGCAAAAGTAAGTTAGGCAACTCTACCCACAAAGTCACCGAGATTGGGTCCTCCTTCAAACTGAATCCAGCATGCTAACGGAAAGCTTTGAAACGAACTCCACGAATCAAAAAAGAATCCCTTGACAGAACTTTCTTTGCTTCCACCTAAGATTGAAGGCGGACTAACACGTGACGTTGATCAAGCATACCAAGCGAAAAATCGCCTAGAATTCCCCATGTCCTGTGTATCAAATCTCGAATATCTGCCAATGTTGGTCTATAGCTAGAGAATTTTAAAACAATCACATGCTGTTCCATGAACGCCTCTCCACGTACTTCATCCAAAGCCGTGATGCTGATTGCTGGAGCTCCATCTTTGCAGAATCGAGTACCTTCTACATGTATAGTCTCTTTCCTTCAGCCTCCTCTCTGGTGTACATCACCCCTCTTGTCACTTTATTGAACAGGCCAGATCCAGGAGGATCAACTAGAAAACACTCGATGTTAGCATTCTTTTCCTGCAGAAGATGAACAACAATTTTAATGCGGCATCACAAGATTATAGGCTCTGAACGTGGAAAACTTGGTTGGCTCAGATAGATCTCTTTTCAATTTATTATGCCCAGCCAACATGCAAGAAAAAGATATGTTTGCATGAAGAACTTACTACCAAAACCAATTATAGTGAGAAGAAAAAAAAAAACATGAGACAGACCAAAATGAAGTGTTAAAGGACTTGAACATTATGTGTTATGAGACACACTATAATCCAATGCAAGGACATTCCAATGGGAACTAACGCTAACATTTTTACTTGTCCTTTGAAGGTTCCAATTCTTTATACATGTTATGAGAATATCATATCAATACGTATTGTACTATTGATCTACACGAAAAGAATATATCTGTAAAAATGAAGTTTTTTATTGAAAGTTTCTATCTTAATATAAGAAACATGCCAAAAAAGGTCCAACATGTCGATCAGCAACTGGTATTTTAAAAAATAAATAAACAAAATACACTAGTCAAATATTTTTAAGGCACCATTGAAAAGTTATAGGCAAGTGGCTTTACGACTTGAATGACTATGAAGATTGGCCTGCATCATTCTAAGATTCAAATTCACCTAATAAACATGTAAGTTACTTTTGCACATACTCATTAGACTAGAATCAGTAGCATCGGTAAATCTTACAAAGTTCCTAACACATGCACCACCATTGCAAACATAAGAACCACAATTATGGACAAGCTTTAACTTACTTGGCACATGTCTACTCCATCTGGATTTACATATCTAGAGCCATCGTCCCAATCATTCTTAGACCCATCGTAGCCTAAAAATCATCAACACCAACAATGTTGAGAATGAAAACACAAACAAAACTATGAAGGATGTTATTCCTTCAACACAATTATCAGCAATGGATAATTGCAAATTGCAAAGTAGATTTGAAGACAACATTTATATAACAGTTTTTATGACATCAACTTACCACCATAGTAATAAGCAGTGGATGGATAACCACTAGGATAATAACACATCGCAGGATCTGTGAAGTCCGGTACCATAGGGGTCGTGGACCACTCAGTCAGATGGATTGTCCCATTTGCTTATTTATCATCAACTGACCCTCGTTGCAAGCCAGATGACTGTCATCATAAAAAGTCAAGTGTTAAAAGTTAAACATCACCAAAACAATTCTAACTAAATACACAAGTCACCTAACACAAATTCATACATCATGAACAAAATCAAAACAAAAATCTGCAAATTCTGTGGTAGTTCATGAGAAACCAATCTAGACCTTTAATTAATTTACCTTCTTGGTGGCATCAGTCACTTGAATAGTCTTGGTATGAGATTCAAGGGACAACTTTTGTAGCAAATCTGCAGCTTCTGCAACAATAACAGTGAAGGAAAACAAAACCCATGTTTGGGAAGAACATTACAAATCAACTGAGGGCACATATTTACTATAAACATGCATACAAGTGAAAAAATCAAACTCAACCTCAATCAGATCAAGCGGAACCTCACTGAATTCAATCCAAATCAAACACACAAATCACTCTTCAATCAGTCAATCACTCGAAAGCTAAATCAACCCAGACAAGAAATAACTGAAATTACAACAAAACAATTTCAACCCATTTTAAATCAGAAAAAATTAATCAAATCTGAGTAACAAATTAATCAGAAACGCCCCCCCTAAATCCGAACCCTAACTAGCAAACCCCAAACATCAACAACAACAACAAACACATAAAGAAGGTGAAGAAGAAGAAGAAAAACAACAACGAGAGAGAGAAACTCTAGATCTAGAACCTAGAAAGAAACCCTAGAGAAGCAACAACGAGAGAGAGAAACCCTAGAAAGAAGGTGAAGATGAAGGGGAGACTTACCTTCGGTTGAATTTTTCAGTTGGGGAGAGCTTTTCTTCGAGTCTGAAAATGGGGAGAGGGAGAGGGAGGGCTAGCTCTGAACTTTGAGAATGAAGAGCTCGACCATTCCCTCCTTCTTCTCCCCCAAATTTTAGATTTCCCGCAATTTTTTTTTTCAATGCACGTGCGCTCCACCCTCCCTCGCCCATTTCCTCGACATCTAGAATCTCTCCTAAAACAAATCGCCCATTCTAGGGAGCGAGTGAGGGCAAAACACCGTCCATCCTATTCGAGATGCACATCACCTCGCATTTCGAAGAGAGTGGGTGGTGTAGACTTACTCAAAACAAATTCCCTTTTAGAAATCAAATCCGCTTTTTTTAAATGTCGAGGGAGTGGACGAGGAAATGGGCGAGGGAGTGGGGTGTGACCCTTCATCCGCGCTTTCTCAAATCTCAAGGGGGATGAGTGGTAATACTCTCCCCTTGCCCACTCCCTCGACGCCTAGAAGGGCTCAATCAAACCTCAGTTGTTAATAACATCTTGTAATGGGCGTATTTTGGGAAACTTGAAAGTGTGTATGAGGACATTGGCACTATTCATTAGAACCTCTGTATTACAATAGTTTAGAAATGCCACTAACCTTTTTCAATTCCAAGTCCAAGTGTAAGCTTGGATGACAGCAACTGTCACTCATCACAATCCTGTCTCCACAAGGGAACATTGTCATTGAATTGATCAGTACCTTATTTCTTTCCAAGCATGATCATGATTCGTATTGTAAAATCTGAAGGATTTTTATTGCTTCATAAAGTAGGAGACACGCTTTATACTTGATATGTTTTAAATGATTTCAGAAGGGAACAGACCCTACTAATAATGGAGATCCCTTCATTTCCCAAAGAGTAAGTCTAGGGAGCTGAATGGTGTGCGGTGGTGGGCCCTCCTCCCTCCCTAAAATGGGCGTTTTTCAAATCAAAAATTCTAGCTAGCTTTGTTTGTTAGCATTTTTTTTTGTTTTGTTTGAGTTTTTTTTTATATTTCTACCTCTTATATAGATAGTGTTTGTGATTGTGTTTTAAAAAGGAGAGACAAAAAGTGTAAAAACATCAAAACAAGGCAGAAAAAAAAGCTGGCTAGAATTACTCTTCCCAAATTCACAACCACCCCATGTCCATGGAAGCTACCTATCATAGGGAGCTCACATCTTTTTGCAAGGACCGCCTCATCATTTATTTGCAAATTTTCCTGAGCAAGGACAAAATATATAGAGGTCCCCTACCGCTTTGTAAGAGAGAATGTATTTAAAAAAAAAAATAGAGATGCAAACAATCAAGACAGACAATCAAATGATAGATATATAAGCAACTAATGTCTAAGATATTTTTTTAGAGAAATCTAGACAATGTTTATCTAATTGGTTCTCTAAAGATTTCCATAAGAAAAATCTCATGGCTTTCCCACTGATCTAGAACTAGTATAAATAGAGGTGAGGGAAGAGTTGTGAAGCCATAGAACCAAAATAAGCTCAATTGTGAGTTGTGAGTTCATCAAGAGCGGGTGTGAACTTGTAGCATCTGTGAGATCAATAAAATTCATTATTTTTTAAGTCCAAGTTCTTCTTCAATTTCTAACATTATGTTGTTTCTATAGTTGAAAATTTTCAATGGTTTCATTATTGCAGATAGTCTATTTTTATGATTTTGATTTAAAAAATTTGGCCTGCATGAAACTAGACACGTATAATTGGTATACCCTAGATATCTAGTATACTTATTTACAAAATGAATGTTAGCGCGCCTTTCGCATTTTACATTGCATCTTAACCATTCGTCAATGTGAAAGTGGCTCTGCGGTTTTTTGCATCCTGTGTAAAGACGTCTTTCATGAATTTTGAAAACATAATATGAAAAATATTATTTATTTTGGACAATTTGTTATGTTTTAGTAGGTAGAGGACATAAATATTTTTCCTTCACCATGCTATTGGACCACAATTAGATTCATGGACTGAACCCAGACTAGACCTCAGGCAACAATACATGGTATTTGTATAAGGTAGTTATCACTACTTAGCACAGTGAGGGAGACCCACTGATAGTTAAAACAATTTTCTGTAGTATCTATAATAGGCAGCGGAATAGTATTTGTAGTATCCACATCCAGCTAAAACTTATGGAATTCCCTTTTTTTTTCTCGGTCACTACATTAAATTGACATTTTGTAACAATTCCAAAAACAGTAACACTTTTGAGCTATAACAATCCATAAAACAATTTTACACATTTTCACAAACAAAGTGATTCAATAATTGTATCACCACAAATAGTATGGGCTTACAAGTGATGTTATTCATGGTGATCTAATTTATAGTATCACTATTTTTGTACAGTTATTTTTCATTTTGTTGACTAAATTTAATTTTGACTTGAAATTATTTGGTGAATTGTAATAACTAAAAAATGTTACTGTTTTTTAAATTATTACAAATATGCCAATTTGATGTAGTGAGTATTCACTTTTTTACTGTTTCTATTCATGTTAGTGAAAAATGTGAAGAGATCTAAAATCCAAAACCAAAATTCAAAGCATCCACCAGGGCCATGGAAACTACCAATCTTAGTGGCTTCTAATGTAACATAACAAGTTGAGCCTATCAACAAGAAAAAAAAATTCCTTACACATCTCAAGAAATTCATCAATGACACTAAGTCTCTAACTTCAAATATTAGGAATTTACATAAAATCAGGAAAGTTAATTTCGGAATGACTAGAATTCTCCCAAACTAGAAGAGAAGATTGTGTAATACTACCTAAATGGTTGCATGATGAATACTAGATTTCAACACCGTATCACATTTCACACAACTGTTTTGGTTGATAAAATGGGTGTGTTACAAATCTAGATTAGGCTCACGAGTGCTTCTAATTAAATTTACTCGCTCGATCTAGCTGGTCTTTCCACATCTTCTTCGGTCTATTGAATGACAGGAACAAATGGTGGAGACGCAGTCAGTGAGAACGTGTTTCCACAGGAGGTGTTCATGGCTTTTGAGGAGAAGTACAACATTCATGGTGATGGATTGCTACAGTTACTCACAAATGAATATCAAGTGGCTGTAAAAAATGGAGATAAACTAGGTGCAGAAGGACTGGAAATGATGATAAATCCCAAAAACTGGGCAATGCTAACTGCAAGGGTGCTAGCCAGTCAAGAGTAGGTTGCAGCACAAAGGAATGAAGAGGTTCTGCATAAAGCAGATGAATGTACAATGCCAACCAGTGTTGCATCCTCTGGCCCTAGCAAAATTCAAGAAGCAATGACAAACCCTGCCGTTGCACCAGCAAGGATGAGTTGGACATCAAAGCTTAAGCAAAGCCAGCATACGGGCTCTACAAAACTAAGGTATGAACCTCCAGCTACTGTTGAAGGCAGGAAAATAGTACAAGTG
This sequence comes from Berberis thunbergii, assembly GCA_003290165.1. Lineage (NCBI taxonomy): Eukaryota > Viridiplantae > Streptophyta > Magnoliopsida > Ranunculales > Berberidaceae > Berberis > Berberis thunbergii. The sequence goes on from QNQO01001901.1 coordinate 83,992, forward strand.
CAAACTGCTGACTTTGCGAATAGGATAGAAAAATGTGAAAGGTTGATTATTGGCAGCTTTGTGGGCAAGCGTTTGGCATATGGTTATGTCAAAGAGTGGTTGATAAGGACGTGGGGAATTCAAGAATTTGAGATGAGCATACACGGAGATAAGAATTTTGTATTCAAATTCAAGAAGGAAGAAGATAGAAGTAAGGTATTGGAAATGGGACCTCTGCATATTGCAAGCAGGTTGTTCATCCTCAGGGCACAAAGGGACCATAGCAATCACAAGCTGCTCAGGCACAAAGACTATATCAGATGTCTTTTATGTCCCTGAAATTGACCAAAACTTATTAAGTGTTGGTCAACTTCTTGAAAAAGGCTTCAAGGTAGTTTTTGAAAACAAATATTGCTTGATTAAAGATACTTCTGGACAAGATCTGTTCAAGGTGAAAATGAGAGGCAAAAGCTCCTCATTTGATCCAATAGAGGAGGAGCAAACTGCTTTCTCAGCCATGGAAAGGGCCACCGAAGTCTGGCACAAACGGCTGGGTCATTATCATCACTAGGGACTGCTTCTAATGCAAAAGAAACATATGGCTAGAGATTTACTTGCTCTAGATGAAAATTCTCCAAACTGCCAAGCATGTCATTATGGTAAACAAAACAGGCAGTCATTTCTTAAAGCAACATCAAGGGCATCACACAAGTTGCAGCTTATCCACATTGACTTGGCAAACCCTCAAAGGTGTTCTTTAAAAGGCAGTCTTTATTACATTGTTTTCATTGATGATCTAACAAGAATGTGTTGGATTTATTTTTTGAAAAGCAAGTCAGAAGTTGCTGGAGTGTTTTGGAACTTCAAGAAAAAAATTGATGATCAAAGCGGCTACAAGATCCAAACTCTGAGATCGGACAATGGGAAGGAGTACACCTCTGAGAAATTTAATATGTTCTCTGAGGAAGCAGGTATCGAGCACCTGCTCCCTATACTCCACATAAGAATGGAGTAAGTGAAAGAAGAAATAAATACATCTGAACATGAGATTGAAAGGTTTTTTATTGCACCTGAGATGACCATTGGTTCAGATGCTGAAAAATTGTTGATTGACATGGCAGCCAATATGAAAACAAAATATAACAAGTATTTTGGCTCTTCTAGCACCTTGAACCCATTGTTGATGATTGCATTGGTGTTGGATCCAAGGTTCAAGCTGAGACATATAACTCATATTCTTAGGAAGGAGAAGTTTGATGAGGAAGATGTGCAGTCAAAAATCAAATCCTTGAAAGGAATTTTGATAGCCCTTTATGATGAGTATGGACCAAGAGTGGATGGTGGTATACACATGAAAAATTCTGAATCACAAAATGAAGGTTCTTCTATGATTATTGATGAAGATAGTGGGAGGGATGATATTTTCGATAATTGGATGAGAGTGGTCGAAGAGAGTAATGATGCAGTGCCGGCACATGAAGTGGATCAATACTTGGTCGATTCTTTGGAAAGGGCAACTAAAGGTAAATTTGATATTTTGTTGTGGTGGAAGCTCATGGGTCTCAAGTATCCTATTTTGGCAGTAATTGCAAAAGATATTCTTGCTATCCAAGTATCAACAGTGGCATCAGAGAGTTGTTTTAGCACGGGGGGTAAAGTGATAGATGCATTTAGGAGTTCATTAACTCCTACAACAGTGGAGGCATTGATTTGCATGCAAAACTGGTTGAAGGGATATGATATTGAAACTTCAGAGCTGGAATTTTGACCAGACAATCAAGAATTTGAATTTTATGAAATTGTTCAGGGGTAGAAGTGAGGTACATGTCAAGGGAGAGTGGGAATCGGAGTCGAAAATCTTAGCAAATAGCAATTTTATGTTAAAGCAAATGGACGCAACACTTATTCAGGCCTGCTATAAGAGAGAAATTGGGAAAAATGTATCTTCTTTCTTTTATCATTCTTACATATATTTATTGCTGCAATGTGCTTCTGTTGGTATAAATTTACTCTTGAAGTATGGCTCATAAACTCCAGTGTTTTCGTTCTTGTATTACCAGAACTGAATTGCATGTTAGTGTTGTCTACATTCATGGTTGTGTAAGCAATGAAGATATCCATAAATGTGCTTTATGAACATGGGAAATTTAATTACTGCTTAAAAGCTAACTTACTTTTCTTGTTACAGTTTGGTTGTTTTAGTCCTAGCACTTGGGTGTTCTCAATAGAACATTTGCAACCACTGTTAGTTTTTACCTTCATACGGAAACCTAAGTTATCTATTGACATATGCAACGAAAACTATTAGTTTCTCCCTTCATACCATGAAAAATATATTGTCCGGATCATTTTCCTTAGTTATTGAAATTGTCTGTCAGGTTATTTTCCTCAGTTACTTTGTCCGGATCATTACTTACAACTTTCTTTCCTTTTTTAGGTGTTGTTTACAAAATATATTGTCAAATGTATTGGAATCCAACTGTAAGAGTGAAGAAGATTGAGTCTTCCTTGAATATTTTATAGCTACAAGTGTAGTCCCCTCCTTCTAATGTTATTACCCTGTCAAGAGATTAAGATTAAGTTAGCAATAGATTGTTGTATTTCCTTGTTGTAATATGTTCCAGCAGACTGTGATACTGACAGTATATTTCTTACTGAATGTATTGATTGTATTCTAGACTTCTAGCAATAGATTGTTGTATTGAGTTGTTGTAAACTTGTAATATGTTCCAGCAAACTGTGATTTTGCTCAGATTATGTATTGAGTTGTTTTAAACTTGTAATATGTTCCAGCAGACTTCTACCAATAGATTATGCTCAAACTATTCTAGCAGTTGTTGTAAACTTGTATTGAGTTGTTCTAATATGTTCCAACAGAATGTATTGAATGTATTGAGTTGATTTGATTATGTATTTTAGACTTCTAGCAAACTATGATTCAGAATGTATTTTAGTTGATTATGTTCAGAACTTCAGACTTCTAGTTGATATGTTCAGAATGTATTCTAGTTGATATGTCCAGATTAGCACAATGATCCCGACCCGAACCTGTTTGGGATGGGATAGGCACTACAAAAAACGTAGTCTAAAACGGCACTTTCAAGGCGGCGTTTCAAAAGAAGCACCGGTAAAACAGAACCAATAACGGCGTTTAGGATACTAAGCGCCGGTAATAAACTGAGCGTAAAACACTACCGGCATTTTTACTGAAGCGCCGAGAATGAGCGACCTAAACCGGCGTTTTAGGAATGAAGCGCCTGTATAGAGATACCAATACCGGCGTTTATTCACAGAAGCGCCGATACTGATAAAAACTAAAATATATATATATATTTTTTGTAAAACGCCGTATTAGATGTAATTAAGCGCCGGTAAAGATTGAACAATACCGGCCCTTTTAATGAAGCGTCGGTTATAGAGTAACCTATACCGGCGTTTCCATAAAAGCACTGGTAATGAAAAGCATTACTGGCGCTTTGTCTTGAAAGCGCCTGGCAAGATAAAAAAAACCCTCCACCCTAGGGCTGGGTATGCCATCCTGCAATCCCGATCCCGATCCCATCCCGTCCTGATTTTTCCAGGTCATAATGGGATTGAATAATTTCATCCCACCTCAATCTAGAATGGGATGAGATGAATATTTTCAATCCTGCCTACCCCGTCCCGTCCCAAGCTAATTTTTCACTCTGGTATTGATGAGTATTTTCTAGAACACATCCCTCAACTTTCTGCCAGTGCAGGTTTGGTAGCATATATTTTGCAGTTACCTATTATATAATTACTACATGAATATTAAACTCTCTCAAACACTACAAAAAAAGGCATTTAGGGACGTAGTCAAAATTGTCGCTATAGACAACATTTCGTCGCCATAAATATTGGGCGACAAAATATTCGTCGCGCAAAGGTTGTCACCACAGCTCTGTCTCGCAAGCCTTTGCGCGACGAAAAATAATCTTCGTCGCTAAAAGTGTCTTTTGGCGCGACGAAACCACAGCTCCGTCTCGCAAGTCTTTGCGCGACGAAAATACTCTTCGTCGCTACAAATGCATTTTTGCGCGACAACACTACAGCTTTATCTCGCAAGTCTTTGCACGACGCAACTAAATCTTCGTCGCTACAAAATCATTTTTGCGCGACGACACTCTCGCAAATCTTTGCGCGATGAAAATAACTCTTCGTCACTATGAAATCCTTTTGCGCGACGACGCCAAATATTGTTGCATAAGGGTGCGTCGCATAATACTGTTTTGCGCGACGCTAATTTCATCCCAAGAAATAGAATTGTTCTTCGTACAAAATATACTTACGCGACGATCCCTCTCGTCGCATTAAACGTTGTCGGCATACCTCAATCGTAACGATCCCTTTCGTCGCGTTAGACTTTGTCGGCTTAACTCAATGGTGACGAACCTTTCATCACACAACATATTCTTTACGCAACAACAATATTCATCACTCTAATGTTGTCACACAGGTTACGTCAATCCAAACACACTTGATCTATTCTTATGCGACGAAAATTTTTGTCGCTTAAAGTTCTGTTTAATAATTTTGAAATCTTTTAATTCAAATATTTATTTAATTAAATTTGAAATATTTATTAATTGAATCGTCTCACGCATAGAAAGGTTTGGCTAATTTATTTAAATACTATTAACTTTACAAATTAATAATGTAAAACCATAATGTATCCATTACAACTTAAAATTTTTAAACCGTACTGTATACTTACAAATTAAAAAAACACATCAATACATTTTTTAGGGATGTGGTGGTTGATGATGGTTTGTCGACAGTAGCGGGAGGTTCGACAAATTAATCCCTGACTGCTGGAGAGCCCCTAATAACATACTCCACCTAGTTTCCTCTTGTGCTTGTCGTTCCCCCTCCCGGGCCTCTCGAGCCTCCCTCTCTGCCTCACGCGATTTGGCAACATTTAACTCATTCTTGGGGGGAGGGGTTTACATCCCCGGGCATGGTTACAGTCTCGAGTGCAATCTCAAGAGACGTTGATCGATGGTTTGTTCGTCTGACGCTTCGTCAAGTGAGAACTTGAGGAACTAATCCAGACGATGAAGATTGATCAACTATCGGAACATTTGATCCATGTGCTGGTGGAGTATTGATAGAAGCATCCCTTGTAGCTGGAGCATTAATGGTGGAATGAGCTACATTGGGCGGAGGAGTGGCGACCGAACTACTATCAGCAACAATTACGGATCTACGTTTTCTTGTTATCAAAGAAGCCATCTTAACCAAAATAATAAAAACACAACACAACAATTACAAAGTAACATGAAAACAAAATAAATAGATGCAATCAGTGGAAGATCGTATAAAACAATACATTAACTAAATAATGTATAATGAAGGAGAAAACTTGAATTTCATAAGATTCGGGAAGAAAACATGATAAATACGGAAGAAGAACAAAAAAAAATTAATTTCAACAGAAATGTAGAAGAGATATATCCATGATCTACCATATAAAGGAGGGGAATCCCCCACTGGCACTATCTAGCTACGCAACAGCTGCAGTGCGTCATATCTATAACCAAAAACTTACATATGATCCATAAGGCACCCGCGATTTAACTCCATTCACAAACACCTCACCAAACATTTTAGCTGGCCCTCGCAATCTCCCTACACATCAGTCTGGGAAAACGACCACTGAAACTTGAATCTGCAATACTTAACATCATAGCAAAGACTTCTAGTGCTACAAAGTATTAAGCCCCTCACTTTCCACTGCTAGTGCTACTAAGTATTATGCACATGTCATCAACTAAAGATTCACATTTCATCTTACGCCTAAATGTGCAGATTCAATCAAGGTGGTTTCCCTCTCCACATATCCCTGTGAAGTTAAAACAATTCTCTTTCGTGAATAACTCCAACCCTGAACTATGTTCTATACATTGAAACATAACAGTGAAGGTACACAACTCATGAACCAACTACAGGTACTGATATTGGATTTCCAAATTGCATGTCAGGTTCACTACCCATATTAAATAAGAAACTCTATGCTAACATGCTCAATCAAATCATTTACTTCATTGAGTTCAGATATACTAGGCAAAGATTTGATCTCTATACATGAAAAAAATAATATGCCAGGTAATATTATATAGTGGTGAGTTGAAAAAACCTTAAATTCATGGGCAACTGACTAGAGTTTTGGTTATACAATGTATACAGGTTGCTAGCACCATGACACCGTCTAAGCCCTAAATACTAGGTAAACATGTTTTTTTGTTTAATTTAAAAGAAAGGACTCAGGCCTAACAGAATTGGATTAACTGATTGTGCATTACTTTTCATATGCATAACATGATCAACCAAATCTTTTGTTTCATCTTCATTGATTTCTTTCATTTATGAATTATGATACATTTCTTCAGCTAGCCTAAATTATTTGCATTTTACTTCTTCAACTAATATATCCATGATCTACCATATAAAGGAGGGGAATCCCCCACTGGCACTATCTAGCTACGCTACAGCTGCAGTGCGTCATTTCTATAACCAAAAACTTACATATGATCCATATGGCACCCGCGATTTAACTCCATTCACAAACACCTCACCAAACATTTTAGCTGGCCCTCGCAATCTCCCTACACATCAGTCTGAGAAAACGACCACTGAAACTTGAATCTGCAATACTTAACATCATAGCAAAGACTTCTAGTGCTACAAAGTACTAAGCCCCTCACTTTCCACTGCTAGTGCTACTAAGTATTATGCCCATGTCATCAACTAAAGATTCACATTTCATCTTACGCCTAAATGTGCAGATTCAATCAAGGTGGTTTCCCTCTCCACATATCCCTGTGAAGTTAAAACAATTCTCTTTCGTGAATAACTCCAACCCTGAACTATGTTCTATACATTGAAACATAACAGTGAAGGTACACAACTCATGAACCAACTACAGGTACTGATATTGGATTTCCAAATTGCATGTCAGGTTCACTACCAATATTAAATAAGAAACTCTATGCTAACGTGCTCAATCAAATCATTTACTTGATTGAGTTTAGATATACTAGGCAAAGATTCGATCTCTATACATGAAAAAAATAATATGCCAGGTAATATTATATAGTGGTGAGTTGACAAAACCTTAAATACATGGGCAGCTGACTAGAGTTTTGGTTATACAATGTATACAGGTTGCTAGCACCGTGACACCGTCTAAGCCCTAAATACTAGGTAAACATGTTTTTTTGTTTAATTTAAAAGAAAGGACTCAGGCCTAACAGAATTGGATTAACTGATTGTGCATTACTTTTCATATGCATAACATGATCAACCAAATCTTTTGTTTCATCTTCATTGATTTCTTTCATTTATGAATTATGATACATTTCTTCAGCTAGCCTAAATTATTTGCATTTTACTTCTTCAACTAATATATCCATGATCTACCATATAAAGGAGGGGAATCCCCCACTGGCACTATCTAGCTACGCTATAGCTGCAGTGCGTCATTTCTATAACCAAAAACTTACATATGATCCATATGGCACCCGCGATTTAACTCCATTCACAAACACCTCACCAAACATTTTAGTTGGCCCTCGCAATCTCCCTACACATCAGTCTGAGAAAACGACCACTGAAACTTGAATCTGCAATACTTAACATCATAGCAAAGACTTCTAGTGCTACAAAGTACTAAGCCCCTCACTTTCCACTGCTAGTGCTACTAAGTATTATGCCCATGTCATAAACTAAAGATTCACATTTCATCTTACGCCTAAATGTGCAGATTCAATCAAGGTGGTTTCCCTCTCCACATATCCCTGTGAAGTTAAAACAATTCTCTTTCGTGAATAACTCCAACCCTGAACTATGTTCTATACATTGAAACATAACAGTGAAGGTACACAACTCATGAACCAACTACAGGTACTGATATTGGATTTCCAAATTGCATGTCAGGTTCATGATAAACATCGCAGGCGCAGGAAATAGATCATGATAAACATCACAAACAGGACATTGGAAACAGGAAAAGAAAGAAAGCATGACAACTTAGAGCTTATCCCAACAAGAGTACACAACTTGAATGTCTAACTGCATACAACTTAGCTCGTGGACAACTTTCTTCAAACAAAACATAGACAAACAACAAATTATGTGCTGAATCTCCATTTCATTAAATCAGATGTCTGAAAAGAAACCCAAATCGACAGTGAAAATAGATGTTTTTTCAATAAATTACAACTAAATGCAGACTTTAAACTAAACTTTCAGATCTTCATTCCCCAAAAAACAGTTCATATACAAGAGCAAAGCATATATTTTATTCCCAAACCCATTTTGTTTCTCAACAAATTTCGATCCCAAAGCTAAAAAAACTGCAATTCTATGATTTGGGTGAGAAGATGAAGCACAAACCTTACTCTTGATAGATCCCAAACAAATACTTCAAAACCAACCTAATGGAAGCACAAACTGAAGTCCAAAACCAAATACAATACTTCAAAATCAGAACTTTTTCAAGAGATAAACAACTAAAATGATTGGCAGATAAACTAACCTGCCCCAACAAGTATAGTGACCTTCCCAATCGCACAGCAGCTCAATCGCACAGTAGAGAAAATGAAATCTCTTCCAAAAACTTCGTGAGAGGAGATGCGTCCGGTGGTGGGGCGGTGAACTCAGAGAAGGGGAAGGGAGATGCGTCCGGTGGTGGCAAGAGAGAGGAAGGGGAAGGGAGATGCGTGGTGGGGCGGTGAACTCTAACAAACAATTTGGGGACGAAGAGGAGACGTGGGTTTGATAAAATGGTTTATTCAAAATTTCACCCCCACCCCCTCCCCCCCTCTTTTTGGCGCCACAATTTTGCGAAATTTTTCAACCCAAATTTTTTGCCGCCAGAAATATTTTAAAGGGGGAGCATTTTGTGCAACGAAATATTTTAATTTCGTCGCACAAACATCACATTTGTTTATTTTAGAGGAAAAAATTATATCATTATTGAATTAATTAATTGAACTTCGACATTCATTTAACAAATTTATGGTAAAAAATTCATAGTACATTAACAAATTTAATTAAATGAACAAACAAAATACATAATAGTATTAATATCTTTGTTGGTGGTTCGCCAAACGGTCGTGCGAGTTGCGCAAAAACAGAAAGTGTCTCACTTCTAGTACCACCGTCATTATTTCGTTGAGTTCGGTTGAAGGACGTCTCAACATTATGGAGATACATTGCACAATAAGTAAGTGATTCATTTGCAATATATGCCTGCACTATAGATCCTTCAGGTCTTGCCCTGTTTCGTACGTACCTTTTGTATGTGCCTAGTATTCTACAAGCATATGAGTTACCTTTCTATTGGGTACATCCACCGATAATTGACCGGCCCACCAAGCTTTGCCTCACCCGGTAAATGTATCATCAAGTGAATCATGCAAGTAAAAAATGTCGGAGGAAACATCTGTTCGAATTTGCATAAGATGTTAATAATATCGGTTTGCAACATTTCTATATGATGTTTCACTTTGCAATGCATCAACTCCACAATGGCAGTAAGCAGGGAGAACTCTGTGCAACCGGGGTATAATGCTTGCTGGGCTTGTTTCAACAGTCTTTCATAGTTTTCTAACTCTTCACTTTGCAGCATGTTGGGAGGTACGGCATCTCCTACTATATCATCAATGCCATCTTCGTTCATCGATGCATATGGATAAGCGTCATTTATTATACCCATAACTTGGTCATTATCATTCATGGACATTTCATCAATGTGCGGCACAAGTGGCTGGGAATTCGATGAAGTAGAACCAAATTCTCGTTGCTCCCCATGATAAATCCACCTCGTATATATCAGAATCATCCCATACCTCGCCAAATGATATCGAACCATATTGAATGTCTGCCACAAACAATTGTTACAACATTGACACGGACACTTGATATGATTTGTCGTACCAGTGACATGTGCCCTTGCAAACTCAATGAAGCTCTCGATCCCATTTAAATATTCATCACAACATTTGTCCTGATTTTGTATCCACTGTCTTTCCATTACGCCTGTTTTCAGTTTATAAACAAAACATGACAATTAAAGAGAGTTAACGACACTAATGCGATTAGGTTTCAATGTGGAAAAATTTCAGTAGTATCTCAATTACAATTCTTCAAGTGGACGATGTAGATATTATTAATTAATAAATATCTAATATGCACTCGAAAAACAATGTGATACACTCTCAAAAATCCACATGATAGCAACCTAATTTCATGAAGTTTAAAAAAAATTCAAAAAATAAAAAAATTAGCAATTTCATCACCGTTTTCCAAGTGAAAGAGAAAGAAGATTGGAGGTGTGGCCGGCGCGGGCGACAGAAAGAGAAGACGAAGCCTAATTAAGTGCTGGAAGCTTGGAGTATATACTGACAGAAATCAATCTAGCAGAGAAAAATAATAAAATGAGAGGAGAAAATAGTGAAAAACGCAGACCTGAGCTTGTGCGACGAACCTGCTCGCTTTAAGCGACGAAGCTTTGTTGGGAAGCCTTTATGCGACGAAGCTTTCCACATCGTCACGTAAGATATCTTTAGGCGACGACAAAGTTTGTCACTCTAGGGCGCCGTTCAAAGTGGCATTGTTTAGGCGACGCAGGCTTTTGGTGCGTCGCGTAAGCTATGTTCAAAGTGGCAAAGATTAGGCGACGAAGGCTTTTGGTGCGTCGCGTAAGCTATATTTAGGTAACGCCACTTTTCAATTCGTCGCGTAAGATATCTTCAATATTTTTGTTGTGAATACTTTAGGCGATGACCGCGTTTGTCGCCCTAGGGTTTTGTTCAAAGTGGCAAAGTTTAGGCGACGAAGGCTTTTGGTGCGTCGCGTAAGCTATATTTAGGCGACGCCGCTTTCCAATTCGTCGCGTAAGATATTTTCAATATTTTTGTTGTGAATACTTTAGGCGATGACTGAGTTTGTCGCCCTAGAGTTTTCTTCAAAGTGGCAAAGTTTAGGCGACGAAGGCTTTTGGTGCATCGCGTAAGCTATATTTAGGCGACGCTGCTTTCCAATTCGTCGCGTAAGATATTTTCAATATTTTTGTTGTGAATACTTTAGGCGATGACCAAGTTTGTCGCCCTAGAGTTTTCTTCAAAGTGGCAAAGTTTAGGCGACGAAGGCTTTTGGTGCGTCGTGTAAGCTATATTTAGGCGACGCCGCTTTCCAATTCGTCGCGTAAGATATTTTCAATATTTTTGTTGTGAATACTTTAGGCGATGACCGAGTTTGTCGCCCTAGGGTTTTGTTCAAAGTGTCAACGTTTAGGCGACGAAGGCTTTTGGTGCGTCGCGTAAACTATATTTAGGCGACGTTGCTTTCCAATTCGTCGCATAAGATATCTTCAATATTTTTGTTGTGAATACTTTAGGCGATGACCGAGTTTGTCGCCCTAGGGTTTTGTTCAAAGTGGCAAAGTTTAGGCGACGAAGGCTTTTGGTGCGTCGCGTAAGCTATATTTAGGCGACGCCGTTTTCCAATTCGTCGCGTAAGATATCTTCAATATTTTTGTTGTGAATACTTTAGGCGATGATCGAGTTTGTCGCCCTAGGGTGTTGTTCAAAGTGGCAAAGTGTAGGTGACGAAGGCTTTTGGTGCGTCGCGTAAGCTATATTTAGGCGACGCCGCTTTCCAATTCGTCGCGTAAGATATCTTCAATATTTTGTTGTGAATACTTTAGGCGATGACCACGTTTGTCGCCCTAGGGTGTTGTTAAAAGTGGCAAATTTTAGGCGACGAAGGCTTTTGGTGCGTCGCGTAAGATATCTTCAAGCGACGACAAAGTTTGTCGCCCTAGGACGTATTTTGTTGTGAATACGTTAGGCGACGGAGCGGAACGTTTCGTCGCGTAAGCTATCTTTAGGTGATGACAAAGTTTGTCGCCCTAGGGTGTTGTTCAAAGTGGCAACATTTAGGCGACGATGGCTTTAGGCGCGTCGCGTAAGCTATATTTAGGCGACGAAATAGTGTGTCGCCATAGGATATTAAAGTTGGTCGTTTAAAGTGGTCGACACGTAGCCCTAGGTATTTTAGGGTGACGAAATATTTGGTTTTAAGCGACGACACGTTGTCGCATATTAGGTATGCGACGAAGGCTTTACTTGCGTCGTGACAGAGGTTATGACGCGACGAAACCGCTCGTCGCGTTAAGTAGTTAGCTATTTTTTGTACTTGCGTGACAATATTAAATATGTCGTCGCGCTATGATAAGTTTGAGCGACAAAACTTCCCACGTCGCGCTACGAGTTGTCGCAAAAGGGGATTTTTTTAGTAGTTCAATTTGTATCTGATTTTTTTTCTATTATCTTCCTACTAGATCATCAGATGATGGAACATGTCGTATCTGGGATATTAGGAATACATATGCCAGTCCTCGCATTTACATTCCAAAGCCTTCAGATGTTATCACTGGTTTGTTTCAAGTTTACATAGTGTGTTTTGGTTGGTTGGTTGGTTGGCTGGGGTTTTTGGAATTTGGTAACTGAAATCTTAACTTGTAATTAACTGCAGGGAAGAGCAATGGTCCCTCAACTAGCACCACGCTCTCAACTAGCATTGTTCCCGAGTGGAACCCATTTTATAAGGTTAACGCATCAAATATTTTATAAGGTTAACGCATCAAATATGAACTGATGGTAGGGTTAGTTAACTTTTTATTCTGAGTTTAGTTAGATTTTCCCTTTTTGCAGTATCCTGAAGAGTGATCACCAAAGCAACGTGGACTATGCTTGGAATGAAGTAAGGGGAAAATTTTTCGGTGCACTTGATGTTGTTCAACATGACAAAAGTTTAAGACATAGAATAGATGAATATGAAAAATACAAGGATGTATAAGGATGCACTGCCTATGTTGCAAGTCTTAATATATGGTTGTTACCGTAGAAAATTATAGTGGGCTTTGAGTTTATTTGTTACTGAAGAAGATTTTAGTAGATGATATGAAATTAGAAAATTTACAGTCTGCTTTTTCCGTCCCAATGACAGGTTTTTATTTTTATTTTTATTGATTTTTTTTCCAGTATGTTAACATAACCGGCGCTTCCAAAGCGCCATTAAAATGTAGGTTTTTTTTACAGATTTGTTAAGACAACCGGCGCTTTAAAAGCGTCGTAAAACATATTGAAAAATATTATTTTTACATAACCAGCGCTTTTAAAGCGCCATTAAAAGTTATAAATACGGCGTTTCCAGTTAAAAGGAAATGTAATATCCATTTATTTAGCGGCGCTAATATAAGATTTGGCGGCGCTTTGAAAGTGCCGCAACTGGTCACTTTTAACCGGCGCTTTACAATAAGCGTCATTAATCTTTTGGCGGCACGTACCTTTGCCGGCGCTTCTCATAATGCCGTTAATGCTCTAAACTGGCACATTGTTAGTATTACCGACGCTTTTGAAAACGCCGCTTAAAACAGATTTGTTGTAGTGAGGGATGGGTATATCTCGTCCCATCTCGTCCCGTGCCCACCCCGACTATCAACAAGTATAAAGCAAGGCTGGTAACAAAGGGAAAACATTGGAAAGCTTGTTGAGACCCTTGTGCCCATCAAATTCAAGGGTTGGCACCATGTTACTGACAACTACAAAGAGGATGTGTGGAATGGCCTCAAGGTGAGATTTTACATCATTGATTTTCATAATGTCTTATTTTATTTTCAACTTATATCTCAATGGCTTATTTGCAGCATGAATACGACATCCCAAATTATGTGAAAAGGAGTGTGCATTTGAAAATGCCTGAATATTATAGAAGGTTCAAGGCAGATCTTAGGAAGAATTATTTGGATAAGTATCCTACCATTGAGGAACAAGAAAAGCATGTTCCAAATGGTGTAAGAGAGGAGGATTGGAAGGAGTTTGTTCACTATGAGAGCACCCCTGAAGCGAAGGCAATTAGAGCCCAAAATGCAAAAAACAAAAAGGCTTCAAAGAATGTATGGGGGGGGGGGGGGTGGCCAAAAGAGTGCTGCAGAAGTAGAGTATGAAATGGTAATTGAGTTTCTAGCTACTAGTACAATATTATATACCATTTAACTATATAGGCTGAGACTAATCTTTCAAGTATATAGGTTGAGAAGAACCCTGATGAGGAACCAGTCACACGCATTGACATATGGATTGCTTGTCACACGGGAAAGGATGGAAAACCCACGCATGGTGCTGAACTATATATGGTATGTGCCCAATGATGTCTTTTATACACAATTCTTAATTTACTTTGTAGTTGTTTGAATATTATTTGTGTCTTGATTTATTTTATTTTTTCATTCTTTTGAAGGAACAAGTTAAAGCAAAAAAAGTCGCCTTGCAAGAATCATCAACCCAGGGTACCACTGACGTCACTATTGATGATGATCCTCTAAGCCAAGTGTTTGGCCAAAAAGCGAGGGGACGTACTCGTTGTGTTGGAACCACCGTCTCTAAAAGGAAGTATGATGTTGCACTTCCCGCTCGTTCATTACTTTTGGATAAAACATTGGAAGTAAAAAAATTTAGCGAAAAATATGATAGATTGGAAGAAAATGTTAGATGGATACGAGAGAGACTTGAAAGTGGAACTAGTGTGAGACCATCAACAAGTGAGGGAACACAAGGACGGACACAAATAACTGAAAATACACCGTCATCCCGTGCACAATCGACAAGGCAACCAGAAAATCCATTACCTCCATCTCCATTACCACCATCTCCATTACTTCATCTCCATTACCACCATCTCCATTACCATCATCTTCTCAAGGTGTTGCGAGGTTTCCTTCTCCAAGCAATCATGTTTCTTCAGTGTCAAGGACTTACAAAGTTTGTGATTGGAAAAGAATGTCATCGCAATAGCAATAGAGGTTGTAGATCCTATCCATCGATTCTCTTGCGCTTGTCATGCATCATTGAACCTTGCAACAGAGATCAGACTTTCCTTATGCTTCAAAATCAGGACTGAGGTGAAACTTTACAAGAGTGATAAAAAAAGGAGACATGATGGGGGATTTGGACGTTGCTGATTTCTTCGTATGGTGTAAAATCATGTGGAACTTGATGATTGATAGTTACAACTATGTTGGAAGCAATGTAATGGTGGCAGCAAAAGAGGAGCTGAGTAAAATACACTACGGGCACTTGATTGTTCATTTTAAGGTAACTAGCTGAAGCTTAAGTGCAAGTATCTATAGACTTAAATTATGTTTGGGAACAGTTGTTCAATTTTGCCAACAGTTGTTCAATTTTATTCCTTGAAGTCCCATTCTTATGTACATTCCCTGAAGTTCAAATCTGTTGTTTATGTAGTAAGATCGAGTCCTCGAGTTGTATCCATTTGTGAAGCAGCTTAGGTATGCATATGTTCACTCATGTCATTAATAGATCTTGTTTAATCAGAGAATGATAGTGTATTTTTCTGCTATTAAAGGAACTCACTAATACTCTCATTTTCCTTACCCCCTTGCAAGTGATCTTAGTTTCTCCAGGTATAGTGTTATGTGTCAATATGTAGTGTTGTATGTCAGCCTTCCTTGGAACACAATTACCATCCATTTAATTTCATGTCCTTAACTACTTTTTCATTTGTTCTTTGTAGATATTGGAATTACTTGAGGAAGCAAACATTTGTTCTGGAATCATACATATCTCCAATTAACTGGATTATGAACTTCGCATTATTTATAATTCACTTCTATCTATCCTGGGGATTTGTTGCGCCTTATCTGATGGCGATGATTCACATTGCAGCAACGCTAAGACTATGTCCTGAAGATTATCTATTGCAGGGAAAATCCATTCCTTCTTGTGGTAAGCGTTGTACTCTCTTTTCAAGAAGGTTTAATTCATTGAAAAGTTTATTATCAGGATATCGTGATTTACACTCTGCATTGTGCACATTGTGCATGGAAAGTTACAAACTATTTTAGTCCTATCAAATTTCATTAATTTCATTGTCACTCATTTTTCATACTTCTTACAGTAATGTTAATGGATTTTGCACAGGCTTGATACTGCCAGCCTGCTTGGTTGTACGTACTATTATAGAACTCCTTTCAATGTGGAACTTAACAAAGGTGGAAATTCAGTTGTGCAACATTTTATCTCCTGAAGAGCCCCCTGTCTCACTTGATTCATACAACTGGTTACTAGTAAGTATTGAGCCCTATGGAGTTGTAAATTGCAGAACAATTAAACTTGCTACTTTTCAAAAATATAATTTTCTAGGGTTTGGAAACCTAATACTAATATGATGAATTGTGTCATGGTTTTGATACGAATGCAGATATTACTATGTAACTTTTCACTTTTTCAGCCCCTGAAGAGAAGTTCAGATCCTCACCTAAGTGCCATGTCGGACCATTTGCACTCAGTTGATGGGAACATTAGCTGACATAAAACTGACAACAATGGTGGAAGATTGAATGAAGGATTGTCACTGCAACCTCTGTGATTCCCGAGAAGAAAAGAAGCCGTAATATTGGTTCTAAAAGTAAGAAATTGCTCATCGATAGTGAAGACGCCCTGGCGTTGAGACTGACATGGGAAGAGGCACAGGGTTTGCTTCGCCCACCTCCAAGTGGCCAACCTAGCATAGTCATGATTGAGGACTACGAATTTGAAGAGTACGAAGTAAGCAAATTCTAAATTTGTTTGATCTTTATGTGCCTCTTTGTATCTGCTTAAGAAACACCTGAAAGAATGGTTGTATGCCGTGTGCCTTTTTAATTTTTATAATATGTCCCTAGGGAGAAGTTTCTCATGTTCTACAATTGTATTGTTCACATCATGAGTAAACTCACCATAACAAGTGCGAACAGAATAAACATTAGTTATAGGATTGAATTTCTTGAACATTCCTTTTAGGTGAAAAGTTGTTGGAGAGAATAATAGGATTAGATGAGCATCTCAAGTCATATGATTCAAAAGCTGGATATTATCTCTTACCTGTATTTTTCAAAAAATGTGTTTCCCTTTCACTGACAAGTGACATTGGACATCTCAATGGAGTCTATGTTAGAATCAATTCCTGCAGAACATCAGTATAAACAGGTAAGTTCCTATCAGTTAACTATTTAAGTTAATTATTAGTTGGGTCATTGTTTAAAGTTAAAGGCCTCTTGAACTGGCATTTTCATAACTTAGTAGGATTTGTTTTCGTTCGGTTGTTTTTGTTATGTTTTTATTTTTCTTCTCCATTTGTAAAGTGATCCATTTTTTGGGATTGCAAATGATAGGTGTAAATAAAGTAATAATTGGCTAAGCAAAAAAAAGAAGAAAAAACTGATAATTGAATCAGTTGGAGACAAAATCTATAGTCCACATTTCTTTGTTTTTTAATGTTTTTACGAGTTCAGCTTGCCTTGGGCTAGAAACAGCTACCATTACTGGTAGATGTTATGTTTCATTATCAGTTGATATTTAATTTAGACATGGAAATAGCATATTATGTGACTTATAGCTTGTTTGTGTTCATAGATGTGCTGGCCGCAAAACTTTTGTAAGCTTGTTTGCTTAGATTTCTAGATTTCTAACTGTTTGCTATTTGTTTATTCAGCACTAACATTTATTGTTCTCTGTAGTTTATATTACTAGTAATAGATGATTGCTTATTATAATTAAAAATCATTTCTTGCATATATTTAAGCAACCTTAAAATGCAGTGTGGTTCCAGCATTCAAGTCTGCAGTTGAAGATCTTCTGAGTTCATCTGGCCTTTCAGCACTGGAGCTGCTCGCAAAGGCACTTGCAAAGACAGCTGTAAGTGCTTTAAAATTTATTTTTTTCACAAGTGAAATAAGCAAAATAAGAGTATTAACTTGAGGTGTGGCTTGTGCAGGGTTAAAATTTATCTTACAGCTGATTGGAAGGATGTTGTGTTTGATGTGCCAGCTGAAGAGCTTGATGCATTTCTTGTAGGTATACTCATATTGTATTTACATTATGGTTGGTTAGCAGGTCTGTTAGCAAGTCTGCAAGTGGTTAGCAAGTCTGTTAGCAAGCTTGGAAATCTGGGGGGTTATCTGTTAGCAAGTCTAGAAGTCTGGATGGTTAGACAAAACTGTTGTGGCATTGTTGCTATATCAATGCAGTGTTGTCTTGTGCTTTATGGAGAATTATAAAGGCATTAGTAACTTTTAGGAACTGATATAAGTAGGGGAGTCTGTAACAGAAAGCATCGATTCATTTTTGTAAACACATTGTACAAGTGTAGGAGATTGGCAATCTCGAATTGTGCCTAATACATTCTAGTCTATCAGACCATTGTAACCTTTACATTCCAATCAAATAAATATTTCCTTCCTGTGAATTCTTTGTCTTCCCTTTCTGTGATTCTCTTGATAATGCTTGATTAATGTTGAAACTGCAATATCATCTTCCAGTATTCTTTGTGATTGCATTATCAGTTTGAAATTGGATTGTTCCAATTCTGCAGCAACAGTTAAATTTTTTTTGTATTATATTATTTTCGCAACAAACCAGATTTTTTTTATTTTATTTTGTTTTAACTGCCAACAGCTTACAACCGTGGTCGCATCTTGCCACGGCTGCAAACCGTGGTCTTTCTCCATCAGTTGCCACGACGTACAACCGAGGCCATGACTTGACACGGCTAAAAACTGTTGCTATGACGTTTGCCATGGCTTCTTTCTCCATGTTTAGCCATGGCTTACAACCGTGGCCAGGTTTAGCCATGGCTTAAAACCGTTGCTACTTTGTTAGCCACGGTTTAAAACCGTTGCTATTATTCATACCTTATCACGGCTTAAAATCGTGGCTACTGTGGCCACGGCTTAAAACAGTTGCTATTGTTCTTGCAATGGTTTAAAACCATGACTAAATGCTGAAAATCATCACACCTCCTCAAGCATAAAACCGTTGCTAAAATGTTTAACAACGGTTTATAGCCATTAAAAGGAATTTCGTGACGCCTCTGTAGCCCAGGGCTCTTAGCCGTGACAATGGGTTACCCCCACGGTTTAAAACCGTTGCTAATGGGAATTTTTGGTGTAGTGAATGGAAGTTCTGTCGATTACAAAAGGGGTCTAACTTTGAATACATCCCTTTTGGAGTAGGAAGGATAATATGCCCGGGCATGGTGTTTAGTATGACCAGTATTGAGCTGATGTTTGCTCAACTCCCAAATGGTGTCAAGCTAGAGAAACTAGACATGACTGAGACATTTGGTGCTTTAGTCAAACGAAGAAATGACTTGTACGTAACTGTTATCCTTTATAATGCCTGAAGTACAGGACTTATATGCTTTCCAATTCATGTTCTAAGTAGGGGTGGAGTCAGGATTGCAGATGGGGGGGGGGGCAAAAAATAAATCACAGATAATTTAATTCTTAAAATAAATAAATAAATATGATTAAACAGCAACTTAATTGACCCTATAGGGTTTACCAAACCAGGTCCGAAGGCTACAATATTGTTGCCACTTAATATCCTCGTCTCCTCTATCTCGCAGGGAGACTTGCTTTCGCTTCGGTCCGTTGTCTCCACCTTGCATGAAGACGGCTTATCCACAACGAAGCACATGTGCTTCTAATAATCAGGTGAAAATTCACAAAATCTTAACTGGTGAGTCTCGAACCTGCGACTTCTTTCAAGGAGAGTTGATGTCCGATCAATTGAGCTACAATTGGTGGACAACTGTTAATATTAAGAATGTTACCGTCCAATTGCTTAGCTGAAGCAGGCTATCGTGAAGACTGAAGAGTGTCGATGAGGAGCAAACAAGCAAGAGAGAAAGTAAGACCACCTCCATAAATCGATCTATGTCTAATCGAAATCGTATTGTGCGATTGGAGAAATCAATCTCCATTGAAATCGTCTTGTGTGATTGGAAGGGATTTGAGAAAATCGATCTTTATCCAAATCGTTTTGGGCAATTGAGAAAGCGAAGAGGTGAACTTGTGAAGGGTTTGCCATTTTGTGTATATTTGTATTTTATTATCTATGAGAGGGGGCAATCTAAAATTTTAAAGAGGGGCAAGATTGCAAATATTGTTAGTTTAGTGAAATTTCTTAAAAAGCTAAGGGGGGCAATTGCCCCCCTAAGCTATAAGGTAGATCCGCCCATGGTTCTAAGAGAAGACTATAGAAGCTCTTTAAGCTAAGATGTTTTAAGATATGTGTGCTAAGATAAAAATATATAAACTGTGTAAGTACCCATATGAAATAAATTGTGAGTTCTTTTGTATGTGCAAATTTAGTGAACGTTCTCAATAAAAGGTATCTAAATCCTTACAAATTACAATGTTTCACATGATTGTTAACAGGTAACAAGAAGTAGTTTTTTTTTTGGAAAGCGTAACAAGACAAGAAGTAGTTACCAAAGGAGACTTCACAGAAATGGAAAACGTCAATAGTTTCACACTACAAAAAAAAAAGCTTCAATAGCTACAGATACTAGCGACGGTTTTTTTATACCATCGCTAATTAAAAGATTTACGACGGCAAAAAATCGTCTCTAATTATTTTGCGACGGCACAAAACCGTCGCTAATTATTTTATTAGCTATGGTTTTTTAGCCGTCGCTCAGCTAATTCTAAAAAAAACTTGGCAGCTACGATTTTTAGCCGTCCCTAAAAGATTTTTTTATTAGTGACGGCAAAAAATCGTCTCTAATTGTTTTTAAAAAAAATTATACACAAGCATTTAGCTACGGTAAAAAATCGTCGCTAAGTTTTAGATTTTTTTTATTAGCGACAGCAAAAAATCGTCGCTAATTGTTTTTTTTTAATTATACACAAAAGCATTTAGCTACGGCAAAAAATCGCTGCTAATATTTTTTGGAAGTCATCGATCCGCGTGAAACCTCATCTCAACCATCAATAACAGTCAAAAACTTTAATTCAATCCAACGCACTAAACCAAACCACGTCATGATCCGCGTGAAACTAACACAACCAATCCCCTTCAATTACCTCTCTCTATATAAATTTAAATTTTCTCTATAAACCAACTTAAACAAAAAATTTCTCTCAGCCAAAAATTTTCTCTCAACCTGCAGAGAAGAAACCCACAGAGGATAAGTCCGCTGGCCCCCTCGACACCGATCCCGACCGCCTCTCTCTCCCCTCCCTTCCTCCGCCGCCTCCCTCTCCGCCTCCCTAGCTACAAGAGATCTCTGATCTCTGAAATCTCAGATCTCAGTGATCAGATAGATCTGATCTCAGGTATTCTATAGATCGATTTTTTTGTGTGGTTTTTGTCATTTTTGTATGGATTCTTTGTAATTTTTATATGATATTCTAGAGATTCTGTGTAATTTTTGTTATAATTTTGATCAATTAAGTTTAGTTCTGATAGTTGATATTAATTTTCAGAATGGACAATCATTAATAGCTAATTTCATTATAAAAAATGAATTATCATTTGTAATTTGTAATTTGTAAATTTCATTTGTCAATATGATTTGCAACAAAGTTGTCCCTAAATAGCCACGGCAAATACCGTGGTTGTTTTATCAATTAGATTTGCAATTTAGCGACGGCAAAAAACTGTCGCTATTTTTCAATTTGCGACAGTCTTAGTCGAAATTTTCAACAGCTTTAGCGACGAAATTTTTGGAGTTAGCGACGATTTTTAGCCGTTGCGAATTAGCTACGGGATAGTTTACCGTTGCTGATTCAAATAGCGATGATTAAAATAGCCACGGTGTTGCGACGGTTGTTGTGTCGTTGCTAATTCATTTTAGCAATGGTTTTTTTTTTTTATCATATGCAATATAGTGTCTGTAACGACCCGATCCGCACAGTAAGATATTGTCCGCTTTGGGCCCAACCGGCCTGCACGGCTTTAAAAGGCCTCTTACTATGGGGATCCAACCTCGCACATATATAGCACATAACCATCCCGCACTCAGGCGATGTGGGACTATGATCCCCCTTGGTAGCTAGCCCAACCCCTCTTGGGATCCACGGGCCTGTTGGGCCTATTGGGCTCCAACCCTACCCTCACCCTCCCCCTCAGGTCCGCCCACACAAGGGTCTCACAGTCCACCCCCCTTAAGGCCCAACGTCCTCGTTGGCCACACAGGCACAACGTCCACGTTGCCCGAGGGTCCACCTCCACGTGGCACACTTTCGGCTGGGTCAGGCTCTGATACCATTCTGTAACGACCCGATTTGCATAGTAAGATATTGTCCGCTTTTGAACTGTGAGACCCTTGTGTGGGCGGACCTGAGGGGGAGGGTGAGGGTGAGGGTTGGAGCCCAATAGGCCCAACAGGCCCGTGGATCCCAAGAGGGGTTGGGCTTGCTACCAAGGGGGATCATAGTCCCACATCGCCTGGGTGCGGGATGGTTATGTGCTATATATGTGCGAGGTTGGATCCTCATAGTAAGAGGCCTTTTAAAGCCGTGCGGGCCGGTTGGGCCCAAAACGGACAATATCTTACTGTGCGGATCGGGTCGTTACAGTGTCAAATTTGAAGGATTTTTCTTGCTTTATAAAGAGGATCAATAATCTCCAGATCTTACAAATACAGCACCAAAGAGGATCAATAATCTCCATCTATCCCTCATGGAGATCCCTTGGTTTCCCTTATTATTCACTTTCCTCCTCTTTTTGTTGATGTTAGTGAAAGAGGTCCAAAACCCAATACCCAAATTCAAAGTCACCCCCAGGTCCATGGAAGCTACCAACATAGGGAGCTCACATCATCTGCAAGGACCACCACATCATTTACTTGCAAATCTAGCCCAAAAGCATGGAACTATAATGCACTTAAAACTGGGTGAAGTTTCCACAATTGTGATCATTTCACTCAGAATGGCCAAAGAGGTGTCAACAAGGAAGGGTTTGAAGAGGAGGAGGATCTGGTAGACATACTTCTACGTCTTCAAGAGGATGGTAAGCTTGAATTTCCAATTGAAAATGACAACATGAAGACCATAATCCTGGTAAGTACACTTCATAGCTTGATAAAACTTCTTGATTGATTGTCATGTCCACATGCTTCCATTTGCAGTAGATTGTTCACATCTTGATTACATATCTGTTTTACAGAACATGTTTGGTGGGGGCAGTGAGACTTCATCAACTGTTGTAGAACAGCTGATGTCAGAACTGCTGTGAAATCCAAGAGTTATGGGGAAGGCACAAACAGTAGATTGTGCACATCTAGATTAGTAAATATTGAGCTTATGATTGCTCAACTCTATACCACTTTGATTGGAAACTCCCAAATGGGGTCAAGCCTGAAGAACTTGACATAACTGAGGTCTTTGGCGCTTCAGTTCAAAGAAAAAATGACTTGTCCTTTGACTGCTACCCCCTATAGTAACTTGTATGTTCAGTAAGACTAGAGTAAGGTTGTTCAAGCTACAAATCCTTATCTAGTAAGATCTAAGTAAGTTACGAGTAACCAAGATATTACAATACACTCTTGAATGTAAGGGGGAGTTTGGTTGCATGAAATCTTATTCCATATGAATCCACGAGAACGCTTCAATTTTAAGCTAATTGAAATTAGTATTAGATCTAGGATTTTTGTTGAGGGGAGGAGTGGGCGGAATGATGAATCATAGTTAATTAATGATAATGTAATAATTAATTACTTTAACATAATTTTTAAAATTTTGAACAATACATAAATAATTATACAAACACCAGTTGCTAAACAAAACTCCATCTAATCTATGAGGAAGAAAATGGATTCAACAAACTACTTTGTAAAAGCACAAAAGATAAATATATGTGAGACAAATCAAATTGGAATATAAAGATAAAAAGGCAAAAATTAATTTCAAATGTAAATATATGTTAACAAAATAATTGGGTTATTTTCGATTTGTCCCCATAAAATATAGCTAATTAGATGTTACCCCCAACCTTAATCAATATTTCAGTCTCCCTCGGAACTAGCAGTCAACGTGCATTGACTATCAAAAGGCTCATATTGATTACCAAAATGCCCTTCAAACAATAACCCACATGTAATCTTAATGGGTCGAATTTTTCATGTATTTTCGAAAAAATCCTATGAATAAAATACAAAAGTAGACCTCGATATACAAATTAATTGCAAGAAAATACTTTAAAAAATCTTCTTCCTCAAAGCATATAAGAGCGATTGGGGTTGTTGGTGGCAATAGTGAAAAAGAAAATCAAGCAGAGGGAGGGAGAGGAGAAGGTGTGGCGGTTGTCAGTCTTGCAGTAAACAGAGAGAGAGCAGAAAAGAAGAAAGGGGCGGGGTCATAAAGAACGGAGGAAGAGAGGAAGGAGTGGGCAGGATGATGTCGTTGGCGTCGAAGGGTGGGTAAATTGCTTATAACCCAAAAAAAAATTCAAAAGTTTGTGGGGGCAAGTGCCCCACGTAGATCCGTGCCTAATTGAGGTAATACTTACCATCCACTACTAAATTTTGTGTTCAGTTGTGGGAATGAAAGTCTTACGAACATGATAACCTCACTCCTTACTCTCCCAAAGTATGCAATTCGCATGTTCATAAGACTTGCATTCCCATCATTGATCACAAAATCTAGTGATTAATATGAGTGTTACTTCAATTTAGCTTAAATATAGATAACCTCCTCATGGATTCTGATGAACTAAGATTCCATCTAATCAAACACGCCCTAAAGGAAACTCTGAATTATATTACACACTTAAAGGCACCTGAATGACAACAAGTAAACTAGACATAAATATTGTGACTTTAAAATCTAGGACAATAGCTTATATAGTTTGAGTTATGCTAAATGTAACTTGTCGTTCACTCCTTGTTGTTGAATCATTGTAGCTTTAGGATAAAAACATCAAGTGGAATATAAATTTGGTTAAGACATTTATATTTGTAGAGAGCTTTGCTACAGAGCGAGGGAGGGAGCGAGGGAAAGGGGGCGAGGGATGGGTGGTAACCACCCATCCGCCTCGAGATGAGCGCATCGAATTCGAGATATGCGATAACACTTATCTCGAGACGAATGGGTGGCTTCCACCCATCCCTCGCTCCTCCCTCGTTCCCTAGAATTTTCCATTTGTAGTTGACACCTAGACACGGATACAGACACAGGCAAGAATTGTGATTTCATTTTTTGAGTTAATTTCAGTCCTCTGATTTTAGGAAATATTTCAATTTGTATAGAATAAACGTAAAAATTTTGATTATAATTTCAATTTAATAATATAAGTTAAGCATTTTAAACTCTTAAATAATAGATAAAAAGTCTCACAAGACTCGAGAGTGTCATACAGACTACATATTAAATCTGAATCACTCACATAACCAACTTTTGATTCTAAAATTACATTATAGCAGGTTAAAATATACGGAGATTGAAACATGTTTTTTTTTTCTCAGAAGAATTTTCTTAAGAAAAAAATTAAATATTTCGAATTAAAAAAAACATTTTGGTAACTCCAAAATAGGAAATATTTTGTGAAATTTACATATTTCTATAAATCACATTCCTTGGATACAAATATGCCTATCATGCAAAGGATACGAAGATACAGAAAGAATTTAAGAGAATCTTGGACGCAATACAGGTACAGTATCTGAATATTGTATCGATAACATATACAACAGATAATAAAATAAAGTAATTAAAGAAGCTACGAGGTTACATCCTCCTCTTCCATTCTTACATCCTCTGTTCCATTCTTACTCCCACGAGTGTCTGAGGAGAACCAGAATACTGGACTGATCCTGAGAAATTTGCACCAGAGAGGTTTGATGGAGTTGCTATCAGTTACAAGGGGAATAACTTTGAGTACATCCCTTTTGGGGCAGGTAGAAGAATATGCCTATGCCCAGGCATATTGTTTGCTTCAACCAATGTTGAGCTTGCACTTGCTCAGTTACTATACCGCTTTGATTGGAAACTTCCAAATGAGATGAAACTAGGGGATCTAGACATGACTGAGGCATTTGGCTCTTCAATCCGAAGAAAAAACAACTTACATGTGAGTGCCATCCCATATAGTCCCTAGGAGTAAGACAAACGATGAGAATAATCATGATGCTCTCAATATGGTCCAAAGATCTAGATCTGCGAGATGAAGTGCAGAGTTAAAAAAGACTAAGCATGGCCTTTTCTGTATCTAGTATCATTTTTTTCCCGCTTGCAATGATATAATAAATAGTTTAATGACAAGTTGCAGCAAGGAAAGTCATTGGCCAGACCATTGAACTGTTTCCGTAAACTCCTTTTTTCGACTCATTCTAATGAGTATTTTTAACTTTTAAGAGATTATTGACTTAATTGTAAGAATATGAACGAATTTATTACTACTACTACCACTACTATTATTATTATTATTATTATTATTATGGATTTAATACACAGTCACTCTCTCGACTTTTAGCCAAAAGAGTTACCTGCTGCAACAAACTAATTACAACTAAGCAGGAAGACAAGAAGTTTCACTTTTTATTTTATTTTTTTCTAGTTCTCAAACTTCCTGATGGTGCCAATTTTATCATGCAGCTCAACTTTATTTCCACAGGAAAATGGTGGTACTGGATCCTCCGGTGCAAATATTGTGCCAACGTCGTTCAAAGAATAGACCATTAAGTTGCAATTTAGGTGGTGGAAATCTGGAGCACATGTGGTCTTGACCTCACCAGAGCATTTCCACATGCAGTATGGGAATTCTGAAATTTGTATATAGATGAATGGTGAATAGGGATTCATGCCTATGACCCCAATGTCAGGATAAGATGGAGACAAATGCCTTAATGAATATTGCCATTATTGAATGATATTTTGATGTCTACATCAGAATGTTTATAGAATGGGCAACTGGTGATTGTGTATCACATTATTAATGACACTAATCTTATTCCAATATTGTCCTAAATCAGGGTATGGCATAAGTTTGTCATCTACATTAATCAAGATCCCCCACTCATTTTAAGTGGATTAGCTAATCTCAAATGATTTCCTATTATAAGGAAAATGAAAAGATCTTCCTGTTCACAAGTCGATACAATTCCACTAACAGTGCTCCTCCTCTGCATGGATTTCTCTAGCTTTTCTGTTCTCCAAACTTTCATTATCTTGTTGTTCATGGCAAAGAAGAATCAAGCCAAGAGATCACAATCTCAAAACGCAAATCCAAAACTACCTCCAGGGCCATGGAAACTACCATTAATAGGAAACTTGCACCAACTATCAAGCCCATTACCACATCACTCCCTCAGGGACTTAGCCAAGAAACACGGACCAATTATGCACCTACAACTCGGTGAAATTTCCACTGATTGTATCTTCACCCAAAGTGGCAAAAGATGTGCTACACACCCATGGTCTAGTGTTTGCACAAAGACCAGAAATCCTTGTTCCCAAGATAATTTCCTACAACTGTACTAACCTAGTCTTTGCTCCTTATGGAGACTACTGGAGAGAGCTGCCAAAAGATTTGCACGATGGAGCTATTAAGTGATAAGCGAGTAGCCTTATTTAGATCAATTAGGACAGAAGAAGCATCAGATCTTATACAGACTATCTCGTCAAGTGTTGGTTCACCGGTCAATCTTAGCAAGTTGATTTTCTCGATGACTAATAACATTATCTCCAGGGCAGCCTTTGGCAAGAAATGCAAAGACCAGCCAGATTTCTCTTTGTTGATAAAGGAGGCCTTAGAGTTGGCAGGGGGATTTGGTATGGCAGATTTATTCCCATCTCTTAGGTTTCTTCATGTCATTAGTGACACATGAAGCCTAAAATAGAGAGCTTGCACTGGAAGCTCGAC
This sequence comes from Berberis thunbergii, assembly GCA_003290165.1. Classification (NCBI taxonomy): domain Eukaryota; kingdom Viridiplantae; phylum Streptophyta; class Magnoliopsida; order Ranunculales; family Berberidaceae; genus Berberis; species Berberis thunbergii. The sequence continues at coordinate 111,705 of QNQO01001901.1, forward strand.
ATAATCCTTGACAACATCATCAAAGAACACAAGGAGAATAGGATCACATCTGAAGCTAACATTGGAGAATTAGACGAAGATCTGGTGGATGTACTACGACTTCAAGAGAGTGGCAACCTTAACTTTCCAATCACAACCGACAACATTAAAGCGGTCATCTTGGTAAGTGCAATGAATATCAACCAATCTAGTTAAGGAAACAATAATCCAGGCCTAAATGTGGAAAGGGTTTCTGTTTCTGAAAGATAGGTTAACGAACTAAGAGAAAAAAATTCCATCATGCTCTTTATATGATAATTTATTGCAAACTAAATCCAGCTTTCTGTGTTCTCTCCAGGACGTGTTCACTGCAGATAGTGAGACTACATCAATTGGAGTAGAATGGGCAATGTCAGAATTGATTATGGCTGGGCAAGTACGGGTAACCGGCCCAAAAGCTAAAAACCGAAAATCGGCCCGAAAAATTTGGGCCCGTGTTTATGAGAACCGAAACCGGACCGAGTTGACCGAGTAACCGAGGTCCCGGTTAACCGATTTACGGGTCGATTTCGGGCCGGACTCGGTCATAAGAGAAAAAATACGTACAGTAAAAAAAAAAAACTTCATTAAGCAAGATCTGGTTGATTACTTCATCAAGATCTGAGATCATACAACAAAAAATTACAATAAGTTACAAAAAAAAAATACTTCATCAATCATACAACCAAAAAGTTACAAAAAAATTACAAAGATCTGATTGATCAAAATCTGATTGATTAAGATCTGAGATCTGATCGGGGAAGGAAGGAGAACTCATCAGATCTTGAGAGGCGTCGTGTCGATCAGATCTTGATCTTCATCAGATCATCTTCATCAGATTCTTCATCTTCATCTTCATCAGATCAAGATGGAGAGGTGGTGGAGGAGACGAGATGGCGAAGCGGCAGGGGTGGAGGAGACGAGATGGCGAAGCGGCAGGGGTGGATGAGACGGGTGGCGCTGGCTTTCTCACTGCGGGGGTGAAAAAATGAGGGAGAGAGGAAGACAGGGTGGAGGAGACTGGATTGGAGGTGGCTCTCCCTCCCTCCCTCGCTGGTTTCCTCGATAATTAAAATTTAGAAGAAATGAGGGAGAGATGAAGAAAAAGGAAAGGAAAAAAATGAGGGAGTCCGGCCGGGCCAGGCCGGGCTTTTACAACCGAAACTTTTTTAATTAATTAAAACCGATCCGAACCAACCCGATCGGTCCGGTTGTCGGTTCGGTCCGGGCTTTCGGTCCTAAATGCCCACCCCTAGAATTGATGAAAACCCCGAGACTAATGGAGAAGGCACAAGCTGAGGTGAGGCATACACTCAACGGAAAGACAAAGGTTGAAGAAGAGGACTTTCATGGACTACAGTACTTACAATCAGTTATCAAAGAAACTCTAAGACTACACCCTCCGGCTCCTCTGTTATTCCCCGAGAATCTAGGGAGAAATGTGAAATTGATGTATATGAAATACCAGCTAAAACAAGAGTCATGGTTAATGCATGGGCAATTGGCCGAGATCCAGAATATTGGAGTCATCCAGAAATATTTAAGCCGGAGAGCTTTGAAGGAAGTTCCATTGACTACAAAGGAAGTAATCTTGAGTACATCCCATTTGGTGCCGGAAGGCGGATTTGCCCAGGCATAACATTTGCAGTATCAAATATAGTGGTTCAACTAGCTCAACTGCTCTACTACTTTGATTGGAAACTCCCCGATGGTATGAAGCCTGAAGATCTAGACATGACTGAAGAGTTCGGACTTACTGTTAGAAGGAAAAATCATTTGACGCTTGTTCCTGTTCGCCATTACTTACATTCATTGTCTAGGAAGTAACACCTTGTTAAAGAGGGTACAGAACTTATCTAAGTTCGTGAATTCAAAATAATTTGCGTAGTGAATAAAAAATGTTCAATTTGTTGTCATCTCTAACATGGTATATTCGAATAACAAAGTACTTCATAATGCAGATTTCCACAGCTAGTGTCTATGCAACCTTTCATCAAGAAAACCCAAACAAATCAAAACTCTTTTAACTTTTCCAAGATATAACGCCAAACTACTCAAACTCAAGACCAAAATGAAAAAAATAAATAAATAAATAAATTAATTAATTAAAAACTTTTTATATGTGTGTTTAATTCAAGACAAAAATTTGCCAATATAAAACTTTAAAAAATGTTGTTTTTTTTTGGTTGCAAAATTCATGTTCTCCCTTCCCACTTTTGGCAAAAAATATTTCAACCAAACATAGCCTAAGACGAAATTGAACAAAAAATGAGCAAACTTTATGGCAAATCACATCAAGGAAAAAGAAACAAACCTAAACAAAGCATTACAAGCAACTATTATTGAACGACAGAATGTGAATACTAAAAGTGTTGGGGTTTGAGAAATTGGGGTTACCATTAAAGATTCTGAGCGAACCCCACTTCGAACTTGCCCTTGAAACGGAAACCCATTGAAGGAGCTCTCGAACGAACAAGAGATGGCGAAGAAGAGAGACAAACCATCCTAGAGCAGTAGAGGTATCATATCAGTGTGATTTTGAGCGGGAGCAAATAGAATCGTGCAAGAAACAGTGAGAGAAGTTCTTAATGGAAAGAGAAATATCAAAGAGATAGACATTCATGGACTTAAATACTTAAAAATCAGCCATCAAGGAAACCCTAAGGTTACACCCTCCTTTTCCATTGTCAGTTCCAAGAGAGTGTAGGGAGAGATGCGATATCAATGGATATGACATAGCCATTAAACCGCAAGTCATTATTAATGCATGGGCAATTGGAAGAGATCCAAAATATTGGCATGACACGAATATGTTTGAACCAGAGAGGTTTGATGGAATTTCTGTTGATTACAAGGGAACTAACTTTGAATACATCTCATTTGGAGCTGGGAAGAGAATATGTCCAGGTATGCCTATTTGGTGTGGCCAATATTGAGCTTATGCTTGCTCAATTACTGTACCACTTCGACTGGAAACTCCCAAATGGTGTCAAGTCAGAGGAGGTAGACACCAAGCCTTTGGAGCTACCATACGAAGAAGATAAGAATTCTACTTAATTCCTTGTCCTTGTAGTCCTTCACCAATTGAGAAAAAAAAATTGTGAAATAGGTTGTCAGCTTCCTGTTTTAGCCCCTTCTAGTGAAACCGTGAAAGTTACGTGTAGGCGTGTAGCTGAAACAATGATTCTATTGAACTAAGTTAAAAATTTTAGTCATCATTCAATTTAGCAAAGCACTGAATTGTGCCAATTTGAGACAGTCTGTCATCTAAGAGCTAAGTGGTATCAGCATGAGCTCCTGAGTGAATGCTTCCTAAAAATGAAAAAAAAATGGTGGGAGAGAGAAGGAAAGAATGGACTTTAGTAAAAGACAGCAAAGACTAGCAAGATTGATTCAGGAATTGATTAACATATCTGCAAGGTTAAGCGTGGCTGATCATTTCCCTCATTAATTTTCTTTCTTGTGATGATGTTGAGTTGCTATCATGTGAGCTAAATGTGATCCACAAACAACACATCCATTTTCCCACCTAGCATCTCACTTTCTCCTTAGCTGCTTATCCAGTCCATAAGCCTATAGATCGACTGGGACACCTACAAGTAAACCATAAATAAAGCTGTAAATAATCATACAAGTCAAACAGAAACAACCGCATTCTTAAACTGGAACAACTCAATTGGTATACACAAATTTAATTGAATATGCATATTCCGATTGAACTTTTAACATAAAGGATGATCTATAACATCATCATCATCATCATCAAAGCCCATTTCCGATATTTTGGAGTCGGCTACATGGATTTTGGTTCTCCAAGCAATGCGTTGTTCCCACATATCCTCACTTAATCCAAGCTCAATGATGTCTTCATTCACCGCCTTCATCCAATGTTAAAATACTTCTCTTTCATAGATGATGTCACATAACACGAACTTAGTTATTTTACAGAATCATTATTTAAATAGATACGGCAATTCTTCTGCAAAATAATAGCTAGAGAAACTTAATTTATCAGAGAATCCGGTTTAGTTATGCAATTGTACATCTTTCTCTGTCATGATTATAAGATAAACAGACATGACAAAGTGGACTGCACAAGTAATCACATGGTTATTGGTTGTTAATGAGATAGCTTTCAGAAATATCTGGAGGGATTCTCAAGTGGTGAAAGCTAAATAATTGTTCCCTCGGCTAGGTATCAAAAATCAACAAATAATTACAAACAATTCAAATACAAAAGCATCTTGGTTTAGCAAAACTCCAAGAATCAAAGCAGATCAGGATGCCTTATGGACAAACTCAGACCTTATAAATAAAGTGTTCAAAATGATTTACATATCCCCAATCCAATCCCTCATGGAGTTCCCTTCCTTCCTATCCTTATTATTCACTTTTCTTCTTTTGTTGTTCATCTTTGTGAAAAGAGGGAAGACATTCAAAACTCGAAACCCAAACTCAAAATTGCTTCCAGGGCCACGGAAACTACCGATCATTGGAAGCGTCCACCACTTGCTAGGCCTACCACATCACTCACTCAGAAATCTAGCCAAGAAACACGGACCGCTTATGCACCTACAACTTGGTGAAGGCTTTCAACTATGTCATCTCTTCACCAGAAATGGCCGAAAGGTGATGAAGACACATGACCTCATGTTTGTGAACAGGCCGGAAGGTAATTTATTATAAACATCGTAACTTATGGTTACAAGGATATAGTATTCGCTCCTTATGGAGAATATTGGAGACAGCTGCGAAAGATTTGCACTTTAGAGCTCTTTAGTGCTAAGCGTGTCCAGTCATTCCAATCGCTAAAGGAAGAAGAGGTATCAAATTCATTCAAAAGTATCTCTTCACCTGATAGGCTTGTTGGTAAATTTCACCGAGAGAATTTCTCATTGACAAATGACATAGTTGCCAGAACAGCCTTTGGTAAAAGATGCAAAGATAAAGAAGCATTTCATATCACTGATTCATGAGCACTTAAGGTATCTACAGGATTCAGTGTGGCGGATTGTTTCCTCATTTGAGTTAATTGGAGTCATCAGTGGGATGAAAGCCAAGGCTGAGCGAAATACATCAAAAGCTTGACAAAATTACTGAAGACATTACACTACAAAAAATTGTGATCAATAGCGTTTAAAAACCGCTATGGTAGGATACCAATAGCGGTTTTAGTAACCGCTATGACAGCCGAGCTATAATAGACCCAGGGTCTATTATAGCGGTTAAAAACCGCTATGGTAGAGCATTTTATAGCGGTTTAAAAATGCTATGGTAGATCCTTTATAGCGGTTTAAAAACGCTATGATAGAGAGCCTTTCATAGCGGTTATAAAACGCTATGGTTGATCCTTTTATAGCGGTTTAAAAACGCTATGATAGACAGCCTTTCATAGCGGTTTAAAAACGCTATGGTAGAGTATGCATAGCAAATTTTTTTTTTTTTTTTTTTTTTTTTTTTTTTGCTATCAAAATGACTTTTCATTACATCTTATATGAAGACTAGAAGATTTCAACAATCAATTGCTGGAACAGAAATTGTATTGACAATGCTTGAATTGGAATTACAAGGATACAACTCGAAAGAGTGAATTACAATGTAATATGAACTGAATGATGTAGGCTGTTCGAGATGCCTTAATCTCCTAATAAGCATTTGCTCAATTGTACAATGTGTGAAAATCATGAATCCCATGTTATTGCCATTCTTGCGTCGCTGATGCTGCTGCTGCTGTGCTGAGTTGCTGCTGCTGCTGCTACGCATTGCTGCTGTTGTTTGCTGCTACGCTGAATTGCTGCTGCTGCTACGCTGATCTGTCGCAGCGTGGTTGGAACATTTGAATTTGGGCAATCCGGGGGTACTAGTCACATTTCACCACTTGCGTCGGACAGTAAGTACTAGTAACATTTCTATGTGGCATGTGCAGCAGGAAAGTAAAAGTACTATGGTCACATTTCTATGTGGCTTTTTGATTAATAGAAGAAGACTGTCCATAATAAATATATAGCATTTTACGAGTATTTGAAAAATGAAAATTTTGTTATCATCAAGGAGATTTCCACAAAACTCAATTGGTTGTAGTTGTAAAATTCAACTATTGGCATGTGGGATTGAAGATAGAGGGCCATTTGGGGTGGTTCCGACTATACTAATATCCTCAAAGAAGGCGTAATTCAGAAAGTTGGTAGTATTAAACTTTGGTTTGCGAACAAAATTTGTAAAATAGTATTTCTTTCCTTTCCCTTTTCATTTCTAATAGTAACATAAGGATCTGCATTGAAGGAAGCACATATGTTAATAGACCATGTAAACTTGAACATCCATTCTGTTTTTTTTTTTTTTTATCAGGCAAAATAGAAGCATTGTGTTGTATAGGTTAAAACTGTAAGCAATCTTAGCTACATAGAATAAGAGTAAACATAAACTATGAATAATATGGTACACTTGCAAAGAGAGTTACCTGCTTGCGAGCGCGTGACCTTGCAAGAGCATACTTTTCACCCAAATACTGCATGCTGTGTCTGTCATACAAGCAGTTCTAACTTATGTTTAGAAGTAAAATCTCTTAACAAAATTGAAAAAATAACCAAAGCAATAATTCAGTAACTATAAGCACAATAAGTACCAAGTAGGCAGTTAGGTGCGCTACACAACTAGGATTTTACTCCTTTTCCGTTTTTCAGTGACACTAAAAACTATTGGCACCATAAACTCTGGGAGTATGTGAAGAAGGCTATAAAATGCTTGAAAACCTTATGCATGCCAATCATATTATAATTAGGTTCTCATTTTCATTGCAAATCACCAATTTTAGCCTATTGAACTGATTTGGAACCATGTCGTATAACAAATTAAAATGCAAAAGCAGAAAGCTTAACATCAACAAATTAGGACTATGCTAAGGAATTGCCTTTGCAAAGCTGAATTAAAAAGAAAGCAAATAAATATTTTAAATACACAAAAACAAACATAAAATATGAAAATAGGAACAACAATTTCACTATCATAGTCTTCATGAACTTCCACTTTAGAGCAAATAATAGTAAAATATGTCAAAGGAAACCAATAGTGCAAATAAAATTAACAACTCTGGAGCAGAACAAAGTGGTAACAATTGAAAGGACAAACTTGCTAAAAGCAGAGACTTCAAAATGAAAAGAAATTCGATCTAACAATTAGTTAATTTAAACTAGGACATATTGGACAGAGAAGCGTCTAACACTAACACCATGCTGAAGAACAATACCTTCTCGCCACCACTTAAAAGTAGGACCTTCCTATCGAGCACCTTAGATTTGAAGTTGCACCAACCAAAGAGTCCTTTAAATATCATCAAGTCTACTAGTTCTCTGCCTCTGCAGCTTCTTCACTGTCTCGAGCCCTGTCTTAACCAAGTCAAGGGCCCGGCCTGAAAAGTGAATAGATTTACATCAAAGTTATCCTTCAATATTACAGATTATGTGTATGGGCCCCAAATATGGACTCCAAAATCCATAGAGTCATCTTAGCCTTCAAATATACTTTCACCGAATAAATGATTGACTATCATAATTTTCATAAACGTTTGAGATTGTGACTAAAATGAAAATCTTGAAGGAAATGTAACATTATATGATACAACGCAGCACATATTTAATCATTGCTCGATGTCTTCATACTTGTCTAACGCAAAATCAAAATATATGTCAATTCAAGCAACACGTGCATAAGAATGATAAGCAAAAGATTTATGATAATCAAATAATGACAGGATACACAGAACTTAAGTGCATGGATGGATGTTGCATATATCTTGTCATCAAAAACTCTTAACTAGGATATAAAATAAACAATCAGATAGAAGTTCAAAAATAAGCATCCACAAAATGTCAGAACAAAGATGAATACAAGAGTGAATAGAGAATAATAGAATGCAATAAAACAAATATATAAAGTTTAAATACATCCATTTCTAAAAAATACATACTTGAACACCTTGTCTGAAAAAAAAAACTCAGTTTAATTAAATAAAAGACATAAAAATAAAAATAAAGTTGAAATTCTAAGTGGAACTCTAAAAACCTATATATATATTCAAACTAAAGGCAGTCATTTTTAGGGGTTTGCTCTAAAAAAGTTGAAATTATAAGTGGAAACTCTGACTACTAGAAGTTGTGGAACAAATGATCTTGAAATGCAATACGATTACTATTCTGGTCGAGCACTAAACAATAAATGCAATGAACTCAATGAAATAACAAATACCAAAACCAAATGCACGAACTATAAACCAAATATTTAAGGGGAGAAAAACTACTGAAGAATCATATGTTTATGCTAATATATATGTGATGAAAGCTATAGTACCCATGGATCTCATTGATCTGAATTGAACAATCGAACCCCAAATATCAAAACTGAGCCCAAAACTACTGAAATTAAGATTAAAGAGAAAAGAGAGAGTACCTCGCGGAGAGATTTGATAGTGAAGGTTTCGATCCTTGGTATCTGAGGGTGGCGTGATGGATCTGTTGGTAGCTGCGAGATGGACCTGTGGCTGGCGACGTGAAGAGAAGGTGGTCGAGATGGTGTTTGTTGCGCGCAAGAGGAAGAAAGGGCAAGAAGGAGAGAAGATCTCTGTTAATTGGTCAGTGGTGTCTCTCTTTCCCTCAATCTCTTTCTCTTCCTGGATCTTCTCTATCATACCGACTTCACATTCTGCCCTACAATCAAATCTCCATTTTTTCTTCACAAATCTCTCATGCGAAACTCTAATTTGGATCTGGTGGCGAAGGAAGACCACGCCATGAGACATTGGAACTGAGCGTTCCCTTGCATCTGACGCCCGTACCGAGAACCAACTCGAGATGCTAACTGCGCCAAGAAGAAGAAGCAGCTTAGCGTGAGCAGTTGTGCTCTTCGGATTACATGAAAGGAAAACACATAGACGTGAAAGAGAAGGTGTGTATGAGGGGGGAGAGCTGTGTATAGACAACTGTTAATCAGGGGCAACAACAAAAGTGAGAGGAGGGAGACGAGATTTTTGCTTTTGGTGAGAGAGGTTTTGTAAAAATTTTGAGCAAAATCGAGCGGGCGTTGTTTTTAAACTCCCGCAATTTTTTACCAGCGTTTATATTGAAATCTCATTAAATTGGCTTTTCACAGCACCAAGTTACAAAAACGCTATTATCCAATGCTATCAATGGCCCTTGGTGTAGTGTTATTAACGAACACAAAGGGAATAAGAAAACAGATATGCCTCAGAAGATGAAGAGGATCTATCGATGTGCTTCTACGCCTACAAGAGAACAATGACCTTGGGTACCAATCACAAACGAAAACATTAAAGCAATAATCCTAGTGAGTATACTGTGCATTGATTAATTATGCTGATTTTATCATGCAGGCTATAGTGCTCAATCGCAACATAATTGAGTTTCTGATAATCAAGCATATGAATCATTGTTAGTTATACTTATATATATTATGGTATTCAATAGTTTTTCTCATTATCAGGATATATTCTACTGCGGGAAGTGAGACTTCAGCAACTGTAACATCAAGAAATGGGGCAATGTCACAATTGCTGAGGAACCCAAGAGTTATGGAGAAGGCTCAAGCAGAGTGAGAAGAGTGTTTAAAGGAAAGAAAATCATGAAAAGAGGCAGATATCCTGAACTGAGCTACTTAAAATCAGTGATCAAAGAAACTCTCAGGTTACACCCGCCTCTTCCATTATTACTCCACGAGAGTGTAGGGAGAGATGTGAGATAGATGAGTATGAAAATCCCTATAAATAGCTAAAGTTATCATCAATGCATGGGCATATCGGGAGAGATCCAGAACACTGGACTGATCCTGAGAGATTCGAACCAGAAAGGTTTGACGGAATTTCTGTTGATTATAAGGGAGCGAACTATGAATACATCCCCTTTGGAGCTGGTTAGGAGGATATGCCCAGGCAATACTGCTTGGTGCGAAGTAATGTTGAGCTTCCACTAGCTCAACTATTATACCACTTCGATTGGAAACTCCCCAATGGTGCAAAACCAGAAGAATTGACATGACTGAGGAGTTCGGCACTACAGTTCGAAGAAAAAACAACTTGTAATGTGGACTGCAATCCCTTATCGTCCATTACCTGCCGAGTAATATCTTCTAAAGACAGGTTGTTTATATACTTCTTGAGTGAAGGCAAAGGAAGTTAGTGATCCTGTGTATTGATGAATGTGAATAAAGGTTGTGAATTGTTTCATTTTTCACTCTCATTTACGATTCAATACTCACAAACAATTACATTTTAGAATTTTGATCATCTTATACTTATAGTCATTTTCACATCTATTATTATAATTAGTCATTTCAGTGTAAGATACTCTAAGACCAAAAAAAAAAAACAGTACCATCATATTTTTATATAATTCTGTACATTTATGTATTTATTGATGTTGAGCAAATTATTATTTACTTTTATTGTTTTTCATATGCAATCATTATTAATTGCCACTTTGATTGGAGACTGCTTAATGGGATAAACCTAGAAGACCTGGACATGACGGAGGAGTTTTGGCACTACAATTTAAAGAAAAACTTGTATGTAACTACCACCCTTATAATTCTTTACCTGCAAATTAGGACCATTTTAAGAACAGGATATTCAGATCCAAAAATACTTGGGAACCATGTTTTGTAAGTAGGGGTGACGTGGCACGATTTGGGAGGATGATGAATTCATCAAGAGACGAGTAAGCCTTCCTAGATTGTGCACATCACTCGTGTTTTGCACCCTGGTTGCAAAATCTGGTTTCCTAGCAAAGTTCCATTCAAATCCTTCTTCTTTGAATGAAAGTTGAGCAACTTATGTGTGAATGAGAAGATTCCCAAGTTCTGTTGAATGGGAAATAATTGTAAATTTTTTATTGAGTAAATTTAGAAGGTTGCATAATTGTTTCATGTTTAGTTATTCCATACAGCATACTGTCATATATGATGGAAATATACAACCATTTACATCTGCAGTATAGAGTTTTGATCATCTTATTTTTTTTCTCTCACATTCAACATATATTACTCTAATAATTAGTCATAATAGTTATTTATACCATTTCTCATCCTTTTTATGCTTTAGTTTAGAAAACCTAGGAAGAGGCATTTTCTATCATTAGGGTTTGGTCCTTTAGTTGATCTTCCTTTTTGGCCTTTCATCGTATCTTGAGACTGCGTCAGCCTTCTTTGTTCTTCTTATTTGTTTTTCTAAGATAATATATCTACTTACCGACCTTATATAATTTTATTCGTGTTAATATATAAGTTAGTCGTACTGTTATTATATTGTACTTATATATTATTTTTTAAGTTGACCAACTAGTTATTTACTGTCATCGTTGTTGTTCTATATTGTAATAACCACATAGCTATTGTTATTGGTTTTCAATTTTTTGTGTTGTAAAATGGTGACTACAAGGAAGATTGCCTTTGATGAATGCGAAAAAGAGAAGTTACATCCAGTTTTCAACTTTCTGCACCTATCAAAGACTATACAAATAGTTTTATTTGCGAACTTGCTCAACCATGTGCTCCAACTTGATAAAAACTCCTCTGTTTTCATCATTTGTCTATTCTTTTTCGGTGTCATTCAAATTTGTGCAATTAACCAATATACAAATTACTATCACTTGTAGGACCATACTATTCATGGGGATGCAATTATTGTATCACTTTGTTTGTACGAAAATGTGTAAAATTGTTTTGTGGATTGTTATAGCTCAAAAGTGTTACTGTTTTTGAGGATTGTTATAAAAATGCAAATTTGGTGTAGTGAATCCTGATTAAAACTCCATATACATTATGCTAGATCCATTAAATTAATTGGTTACAGAGGAACACATGATACACAAACAGATAATATACGTATTTGTGTAATGCATCCTTTACAGAGAGAAGGGAGTTGTGTTTCTTACCTGATGAAGGCTAACAATCTTCTGAACCATAGATTCAATCCAATTGAGGATAAAGGTTCCAAATTACGTTCTGGATGGAAGAGTTGAAACCTGATTTCTAATGTTATGTTAAGTACTCATTTTTTTAATGTACTCACATCAAGTGGGTATTCTCAGTTTTTTTTTTTTTTTTTTTTTTCATACTACTTAATGTGGTATTTAGATTGGAAAAAAAGTCAAGCAGGATAATACTCCTTTATGTCATGGAAAACTCCTAATTTATTACTAATTATCAAAAGTGAACAGATACCACCAAACAATTCAAATTCAAGACGGCATCTTGGTTTCGCAAAAGCCAAGTATTAAACAAATAATAGATGTTTGTTAGCATGGTCAAAATGCCCTTTCCATATTATTCACTTTTCTCTGCTGTGTTCATGTTGGTGAAGAAAGGGAAGACATCCCAAACTCGAACCCAAACTCAAAACAATGAAAGAGGCAGATATTCATGAACTGAGATACTTAAAATCAGTAATCAAGAAACTCTCGGGTTAATATCCTCCTCTTTCATTATTACTCCGGCGTGAGTGTGGGGAGATGTGTGATTGATGGGTAAGAAATCCCTGTAAATACTTGAGTTATCATCAATCCCATGGGCTATCAGGACATATCCAGTATCCAGAACACTGGACTGACCCTGAGAGATTTGCACCAGAAAGGTTGATATAGAAATCTCTGTTGATTAAAAGTGGAGCTGGTAGGAGGGACATGCCCAGGCACATTGTTTGGTGCAGACAGTATTGAGCTTCCACTTGCTCAACTCCACTTTGATTGGAAACTGCCCAATGGGGTAACACCGGAATACCTGGACATGAGTGAGCAGTTCGGCCTCCGGATTCAAAGAAATTTTGTATGTAACTGCCACCCCTTATAGTCCTTTATGTGTTAAGTAAATTTATTATAAACATGGGTAGTTTCTCAGTCAAATGCTTTTTCCTATCAGTGATAAGTAGTATATAAATTTAGCAGGTTGAAGACAATAAGTCCATTATGTTTCTTTTTTTCATGCTCGGCACAGTGTTTTTTTTTTTTTTTGGTTAATGTTTATCTAAAAGTATATCAAAGGATTGGATGGAGAAACATAGTAACAATAAATAATTCACATTAAACAAATTTCATGTAAAGCAAGTTTCACTTCTCAAAAACTAATTCTTATATGGCATCCAAGGATTCTGAGGATCATGAAGATAACTGAGACAGAATGAATTTATACTATTAAAAAAGAATTGAGTTGTATTTTCTATCTTATTTCTTCCTATCTTTAATTTAGATTCTCAAGCACTACACCAAAAACCCCCATTAGCAACGGTTCTATATCCGTGGGCATAAGGCATTGTCAACGGCTAAGAGCCGTGGGCTACAGAGGCGTCGCGAAATTTTTTATAACGGCTATAAACCGTTGCTAAACATTGTAGCAACGGTTTTATGCTTGAAGGGAAGAAGTGATTTTTAGCATTTAGCCACGGTTTTAGACCGTTGCAAGACAATAGCAACGGTTCTAAGCCGTGGCAACAATAGCCACGGTTCTAAGCGTGATAAAGGTGTATATTAGCAACGGTTTTTAAACCGTGAAGCTAACAGTTTAGCAACGGTTTTAAGCCGTCGCTAACCTTGGCCACGGTTTTAAAACCGTGGCTAAACAGTGAAAAATAACCGTAGCTAACAGTTTAGCAACGGTTTTTAAGCCGTGGCTAACCCTGGCCACGGTTTAAAACCGTGGATAAACAGTGAAAAATAACCGTAGCTAACAATTATAGCAACGGTTGTAAGCCGTGTCTAACCATTTCCACGGTTTAAAACCGTGGCTAAACAGTGACAAATAAACCATAGCTAACAAAGGTAGCAACGGTGTTTAGCCGTTGGCAGGTAAAAACAAAATTAAAAAAAAAAATTCTGGTTTGTTTCAATGGTTTCAAACCGTTGCAAATTAATATAATCGAAAAAAAATTATATATATTTTTGCTGGCTGCAGCAAAATCACAGCCGTCGCACCTGCAAAATCAGTCCCGTACTATGGTTGTGTCATGCCTCCGGCACGAATAAGATTCCACCAAACTATATGCTAGATGAAATACAAAATCACCGTAAACATGGAAATTGTCAAGTTTTGACGCCAAAACAAAACATGTAAACAAATAGCACTAATGTACATAACAGGATTAACCTGAACAATGGAACCTTGTTAACAAAAGAAATTCTCTATGTTTTTCCAACAATACAAATCCCACCTAGTTATAATGTAAGAAATACATTGATGCCTTAGGAACAAGCCCCATTTCTTTCGGTAGTTGCTTGTTCAATATACTGAAAAATGAATGAGAATGCAGCACCTGGTAGTTGCTTGTATATGGCAACCGGTGATGGGTTGATACAACGACACACTTTGCACCCCAGAAACAAGCAAATGTATGCGCATTCTCCTGTCCAATATACTGCTACCCCGTACTGACTCAGACCTTCAGAGCCCTGCAGTATAAAAATTAGTCAGTACTCAATGACAGACAAACATGACCTATAATTGCACAGTTATTGAAAACAAGACAAATAGATACTCTTTAAGTGCTTATTGCATATAATCTGGACCTGGGTGTAACAATAAGTTGTAGCAAAGCACAAGTAGAAGTATCATCATCAACAACATATACGGTTCCATGCTGAAAAAAAAATTCTACTAGACCAGATTATATGCCCCGCCTTGCCCCTAACAACATAGCGTAAACAGCCTCCTTTGATAGTATATTTCAACCAAGTAATTACAATGGTCATTACCTTATTGATATGGTTGGAAACTTGCAACAAATAACTAAATAATATAAATATCTTTGAAAAAAATGTCAAAATATGGAGCACGTGCACCTCAGTGGCTTTTAAAAAAAATTCAACTCCAGTTTGAGTCAACTGATTTTTTACTGAGTCGTTTTTGATGACTGCAACAGTCTGAGCTGTGATGAGACTAAAAAGCTTGAAATGAAGCATCCATGTTTTTTCTGATTGACAAGTATAGATTTCAAGAGATATAGACAGATAATTGAGTTAAATTATTGCAAGGACCGACACAAAATACCTAAAAGCACGAAGCATCACCATAAATATTATGAAAATCCGACTGCATTAAGATATCCTAAATACCATCAATATAGCTCTTGAAATGATTTCCCGTTGCCCTTGACTAGTAACCATTTATGCAACTCACTTGGATTAACATACTACTGCTAAAAGGACATAAGTTGAAAGAAGATGTGTTTTAGGGCTCTAGTTTATATGCATAAGCATCAGAACTGATGGTAGCTTCTTCTTTCTAGTTTTTTGTAGTTTGTAATGTATTCTAGTACAACAAACCCGGAAAAAAAATGGATAAAAAAATGATGCAAAGTTTCTGGTTCTCTACAGGTTGGTTCTGTTTTTCTCTATGCTCAAAATAATCCATGAAGGAGTTTGACATAATGAAGACTATTATGGAAGTTGAACTCAGTATATGGTATATGTATTCAACATATCACCTAAGAATATAGACATTTTGAGTATAACCAACATTTCAAACTTTACATTAAGAAGCGGCATATTATCTCAGAACTAACCTGCATCAAAATCATAGCCAAAGTTTCACCAGCTGGTGCAAGACGGCCAAATTCTGCTGGAAACATAGTCGCAAGTATTGCTACAATTGCTGTGACGAATGGAGGTTTCCTCCTTGGATTCTCAAAGATTTTGTGGAGGTATGTGGCAACCTTGCAGATGCCAAAAGGACACAGCAAGAGCAGTAGCAGTCTCTAGAACAGGTAGCTTGTTTCCAGGCTTCGACCCCATATCCGCAAGATCATCTGTCACAGTTATGATCACTATCAGAAATCAGAAGACAACATTTTTAAGATTCTACTATCCACATTTAGCTGCATTTCTTTTTATAAATTAAATTTCAGCTTCAGATGGTCAGGCCCACTACGATTTAATCTATTATCTTCTGCGAAGTAGTTAAGGTATTGAAAGCTAATACCTTAAAGTGTTTCCTGCGTATCATGATGTGGAAAACCAACACGTTTAGTGAAAATCATAGATGATAGATTAATGTGGGAAAAACAAACACAGTGAGATCTTCATTCCATCATTTTCTTTATAAACCACAAAGACAACAAAACTATCATCTCATGGTATAGACAAATATAAGACCTCAAAAATTAATGCAATGAGCTATTCCTATGAAAACATGAAACTCTAATTTATCAAAAAACTGATTTACAAGAAAAATAAAATACAAGTCATGTATATATTTTATATAGAAAATACGAACATTATCAACAGTGTTTTGGTATTCTGACACAACAATTGAAAATTTTGTTCGAAGACATGAACATGAACAATTCTAACCTCTCATCAGAAGTCTTTTAAGCTCAGCTGTTAAAGAAACCATTTTTTCGTACACACATCTTCGTTCAGCCAACACTATGAAGGCCATCGGATTCCACGTGCCATTGTTCGGTCGCTGCATATACATTGATTGATAGCAACATCTTGATATCCGAACAGTCACATGCAATGCATTGCAACAAAGAAGAATCAAGAATGGCGAACCAAATAATTCTATAACGAAAATTACGCAATCAAGAATCAAAGAAATGCTACCAAAGACAATGTTTAGAACTTAATAAACCAAAACACATTTTACTGGCAAATAAATCATATCAAATGAAGTAAATTAACATCTACAAACACAGAATACAGATCTGATTTATTTCACCACACGATAAGACATGAGAAGGAGGAAACATGCTAGTTTAGTAATAGCAACGGTCTGGTGAACTAACATGCCTGCTAATTTTCTTTTATAAGAACATTTACGCTATTGTTAAATAGATCCTAAAAAACACAAGTGAACTATAAGCTACCAGGGCATGTCCTTTTTTTTTGTTTGAAAAGCCAAGGCAAAAACTAAAAACAATGAAAATACAAAACTTAAAGCAACAACTTAAACCAACTCACAGTCAGTCTCTCAACCGTAGAACACGCAGCACACGCGCGTTTCTGCGACAAATCAAGTTACACCGGACTGCCCAGATCAACCGGCATACACACGCTCCAACCGCATGTCGCCACACCTCAGCATGTCAACGGCATATACAGACCGCAACAATGCGTCGCAGCAGAAGCAAACCCAGCAGCAAAAGCAACAGCAAAACCCAGCAGCAAACAGCAACAGCAAAAGCAGGGCAGTAGCAGCAGTAACGCGCCCTGGCGTAGCAGCAGCAGCAGCAGCATCAACGCCGCGCCAGCAACAGCAGCATCAGCAACAGCAGCATCAGCATCAGCAACATCAACAGCAACAGAGCGCAGCAACAGCAAGTACGCCAGTCCGCCCCCGCATGAAACAGCAGCAGAAAAAAAAAAAGATGCACTCTGTTTTGCGACAGAGTGCTCTGGCCTACACAGCAGCAGCAGCATCCCTGCATGATTGTAAATTTTTTTTAGAAGCAAAACTTTTTTCTTTTCTGGCATCCGAAACTACATTAGTAAAGGATATCGCTATCTACTACATTGATTGTTTTGTTTTATCCAACATTCGAACCTACCTTTAGTTAAGAATATCACTCTCTATACAATTTAGGGTTATCTTACATCAATTTATTTGTTTTTGTCTATCGATGTGAACTACCTTAGTCAAGATATCGCTAGTTCATACAAGAGTTAGGTTAACTTATACCAATTTATTTGTTTTTGTTTCTCTACGTTAAAAATTACCTTAGTCAATGCTAAGGCTATTCCATATGTGCAAAAGTCCAAAGGCCAGTATCTTGTTCTTTATTGTTTTTTTTTTTCCTTAAAAAGCAATACTAACGACCAAAGGGGTAGAAGTGTCAAAAAACAATATCACAAAAAAGGGTAGAAGGTCGAAAACAATGAAGTTTGAGAATATGATGTAATCATAATCAGAACCTGGAAAAGAATAGCCTAGAAATATGAACAAAAAGGATAAAAAATTTCAATGTCCAATGCCAATTGACAAAAAAAATTGATACTTTGTGTAATGCTGGACAAGTATATCAATAAAACTGATAATCAAAGTCAATCACAATTTCTCGGAAGCTCACTTCTAATAAAATTGGTAGCTAAGCCTTTTTTCTTGGCAATTCTAAGATGGTCATAAGCTTAGTAAGTGGAGGACACAAATCGCAAGTTTCTAGAATTAATATTTTTATTCCATCTTCAAAATCCACTAATGTTTCTTCTACAACTAATACTTGAAAAATGTACAATGCTCAGCTCCCGTAACCAAGAGCATTGCTCTTTTAAACTTATAGGCATATGCAGAGTAGCACCAAGGAATGAAGTAAAAGCATGTACGGAGTGCAATACACAGAATAAAATAAATGAATAAATTAAAACTATTACGTCAAATGGATACCTTGATAAGCAGAAAACTATCTCATCTTTAGTGAAAACTATCTTGCACTTCCGAAGCAATGGTGTGCAAATACAAGCAATCTGGATTGTTGCAAGGCTGGACCACCAAAAGACATTATTTCAATTTATACAACGAGAGAAGATCACCATCTCTGAAATCCAAAGCAAAAGTAACACATAGTACTGAATGAACATAAAAGCATTTGTGTTTGTAGCCCAACCAATACTGCTAATTGTTAAAGGGAATTCAGCTAGTTACCTTAAAATGAACAATCACGTGCCCGTAGTGTATTTTACTCAGCTCCTCTTTTGCTGCCACCTATACCATTACATTGCTTCCAACATAGTCGATGGCCTCAATCATCAAGTTCCACATGAGTTTTACACCATACGAAGAAATCACCAATGTCCAAATCCCCCATCATGTCCTCCTT
Organism: Berberis thunbergii; assembly: GCA_003290165.1. Taxonomy (NCBI): domain Eukaryota; kingdom Viridiplantae; phylum Streptophyta; class Magnoliopsida; order Ranunculales; family Berberidaceae; genus Berberis; species Berberis thunbergii. The sequence goes on from QNQO01001901.1 coordinate 130,531, forward strand.
TTGGATCACTTTGTAAAGTTCCTCTTTTGTAATGGAGATGGAGGTAATGGAGCTGATGGTAATGGAGATGGAGGTAATGGATTTTTCTGGTTGCCTTGTCGATTGTGCACGAGATGACGGTGTATCTTCAGTTATTTGAACAACTCCTTGTATTTCCCTCACTTGTTGATGGTATTACAAAAGCTCCACTTTCAAGTCTCTCTCGTATCCATCTAACATTTTCTTCCAATCTATCATATTTTTTCTTCCTTTTTTTGCTTCCATAGCAATGAACGAGCGGGAAGTGCAGCACCATACTTCCTTTTAGAGACAGTGGTTCCAACACACGAGTACGTCCCCTCGCTTCTTGGCCAAAGACTTGGCTTAGAGGATCATCATCAATAGTGAGGTCAGTGGTACCCTGAGTTGAAGATTCTTGCAAGGCAAGCTTTTTTTGCTTTAACTTGTTCCTTCAAAGAATGAAAAAATAAAATAAAGCAGGACACAAATAATATTTCAAACAACTACAAAGTAAATTAAGAATTGGGTATAAAAGACATCATTGGGGCACATACATATATTGTTTCAGAACCATGCGTAGGTTTTCCATCCTTTCCAGTTGTGGACATGCAATCCATATGTCAGTGCGTGTGACTGGTTCACCATCAGGGTTCTTCTGAACCTATATACTTGAAAGATTAGTCTCCAGCCTATATAGTTAAATGGTATATATATGTACTAGTAGCTAGAAACTCAATTACCATTTCATACTCTACTTCTGCAGCACTCTTTTGGCCACCCCCCCCCCATACATACTTTAAAGCCTTTTTGTTATTTTGCATTTTGAGCTCTAATTGCCTTCGCTTCAGGGGTGCTCTCATAGTGAACAAATCCTTCCAATCCTCCTCTCTTACACCATTTGGAACATGCTTCTCTTGTTCCTCAATGGTAGGATACTTATCCAAATAATTCTTCCTAAGATCTGCTCTTGGAACTTCTATATATTCAGGCATTTTCAATTGCACACTCTTTTTCACATAATTTGGGATGTCGTATTCACGCTGCAAATAAGCCATTGAGATATAAGTTGAAAATAAAATAAGACATTATGAAATCAATGATGTAAAATCTCACCCTTAGGCCATTCCACACATCCTCTTTGTAGTTGTCAGTAACATGGTGCCGAACCCTTGAATTTGATGGGCACAAGGGTTTCAACAAGCTTCCCAATGTTTTTATTGAAATTTCTAGCACCGGTCCAACTGCTAAACCGTGGATGTTGAACTGTATGGTCTGTTTAACATCAATGTCATCATTTGTAGATCCTAGTGACATTCAATGGTGGAGAGATTGTCGCGAGTACTATCCATTTCTATCAATGACATTATAGATATTAACCATTATCAAGCAAAAAGAATAATAATCAACTATATACACCCAATTTATAGATAATTTCCTTTCCACAACATATCACCACAAATAGATTTTTTACTAAAGCATTGGAAAAGACAATCTGAATACATAGCTACAAAGCTTCCCTTTCCCCACGTCAAAGTCCAACTAAGAAACAAAGACAAAATATGGTGGTCTCAACCTCCTAACATTCTTCGACAGTGTCATTCCATAGTCATTTAATCCCCATCATTCAGGCCTCCAACAGTTTGCATGTTGAGGAAGTACATCATCAACTAGCTCGTGCGGATAATTTACCAACAAGAAGATTATCCAAAGACCAGTCCATTCTTATTTAAATTTATCTCCTAAGTTATTCTATTCCAATGTTCTATAAAACTAGATGCTTTGGAGGATTGTAATAAAAGCTTGTATGTTCTTAGAGACCAAAATGTACTAGCTCATGCGCTAGCGCAACGTTCTTTCTTGGTTGCTGCCTTGGTAATGGTATTTATTCCATAAATAAAAAAGGTTGTGTTTGATTCTAAGAAAACACATCGGAAAAACAATGAACAAAAGGTGAAACTGAAAATGATCATGCCTTTTCTTAGTTTTGCAGGGCAAGGTATTCCTTTCTCTACTATGGGGAACCAAAAAGAAACCTATAAATTTAACCATTGCTAGCATATCCTAATTTATTGAACTATAGCCACAATGAAACATACTTATACAGAGCGATGAAATATTTTGTTACGGTAATAAAGTAAAATAGACGAAGTTCAGCTTTGGACTAATGCTTAGATATTGTATAAACTCATTACTTATCACAATTTAGTAGTAATCATTTTTTACAATTGTGATTCAGTTTATACTAAATTGTAGTTATGCAAGTCTTACTAAAAATTGATAAACTCTTACTAAAAATTAAGCACATCAAGCTAAATTAGATAATAACGTGGATCTTAACATGATAACAAACCTTAAGAGTTAACTGACTCTCATTATAATCAAATCAAGCTAATCACATTAACTCGTATTAATAATCCTACTATTACCTACCCACACTCCATTACTACTAAGACTTGCATTATTTATCCTACTATTTGTATATATACTCGTTCATCAAAGTACCCAACTCATCTCCTAACTCAGTTAATTAAGTTAAGCAACCTAGCTACCAATCTTGAAGAAGAAAATATAACAATAATAATAATTGAAAATCACACACATTTCCTGATGAGTACAACCTAGCTAATTACATTATGTTATGAACTGACCTTTTTGTGATGAAGTTTCTGCAGAATTGGAGAATCAAGCAGTGCACTCTCAGTACCAAGGTCAAAGTGGATGATTTCTGGATGTTTTGTAACCTGCAAGACACATTCCAAGTAACAACAGTGGATTATTGAAGATACAGAACTTCATCAAGCATATACCATATATTTTCGAACGTGTATTGAAAAACTCCAAGCATAAACTTCATATAGCATATACCATACAAAACTTCATCAATGCATAAACTCCAATTCCTACTCGCAACCTTATAATACATATATACATTTGGTGGCCTTTTATTCTTCAGACAATATTATGTGGAATGCTGTAATCAGGGTGTTTCACTTCTAAAGCACCAAGTGAAGAGGAAAAGTAAAAATTCGCAAGCATCACATATATTTTCTTTCTCAAGCAATATTGGATTTGTATCTTCTTCTGAGAAAAACAACTCATAAAATGACTAGATATTCAAGAACAAGAAGAGCAGCAGCAAGTTATGGATGGGTCTGGTTGGGGTTTTGGTTTTGTGTAGACAGATAATGGTGCATGTTATGACTTATAATTGTGAGTACGTGGACAAGTGCGCCGTTTTGTTTTGTGGTGGGGTGGGATCCACCGGCCCATACTATATATCAGACTAATAAAGTTGTATAAATGATGATGGGGTTGAGTCATGTTTAGTGTCCAGTCTCTCTCATTGCTCTCTCTACTTCATTGCTTTTTTGGTTGATGAAAGAATAAAGACGATGGAGTGATCAATTATTTATGCAACCAACCAAAAACCAAAAAGTCTCTCTCTATAACTAAAGAAAGAAAATAAAGATAGATACTACATATGTCATGATGTAAACAAGAAAGCAATGAAAGAAATAAGAATAGTGAGCGAGTGAGCCAGAAAAAGAGACTACTTTTCCTGTACGCAGATAAGATGTTGAGAGATGGATAGGAGAGGAGAGGAGAGGAGAGGAGAGAGAGGAGAGGAGAGGAGAGGAGAGGAGGGGACCAACCCCTACCACCACTGATCAACAGTCCTTCCTCTACAACATCAAAATTCAAAATATATCACCGACGATTTTTTCGATCTTTTTTTTTTTTTTTGGTTTCATTGGTGCATATAGGCTATAAGCTAGGGTAGGAATATTAATAGGAGAGCGTTGGGATGAATGGATGGGTGAGTGGTCATCAAGTCACCATTGCAAGGTACCTGACCCTGCAGCCTGCACTAACACCAAACTTATCCGTACTTGCATTCCCCTAACTCTCACTTGTACATTTCTATATTCATCATAGACTTTAATCATATCATACTTGTTTTATTAGTTGTACCTATTTTCATTCACCAAGAAAAACATCCATCCATCATCTAATTTTTCTTAATTAAACCTCAACATAATATAATAATCATAGTTAATTCAAATAGGAGGCTAGGGATTTAGATCTTTTAAGTAAGGGACCAACAATAAGCATCATTAGCTTTTCGTGCTATCTTACCTCTCACACTAACCTATATGAAAAACTAATTTTAATCAAATCATCGATTGAATCTATTGCGCTCAATGCCGGAAAAAAAATTATGCTATAGTGACTTGATCATTAAAAAAAGGTAGCATCCCTCTGGAACCTAGCTACATCAAGACTAATAAACACAGTTTTGAAACGTTAAAATAGGATATAATCAAAAGGAATCAATAGTTATTTATGCATAATTGTACTTACTTACATGGGCAAGCATATATTATAGCAGGGGATTATTGGTTTGGCATCACAATGAAAACAATACAAGAATTCTGGAAGCAACAAAATACCATCAATAATACAGTTGGAAAGCTTGTATTGAGCAATGAGATTAACAAGAATACTAATTATCATCAAAGAAAATAATTCTGGAGTTTAACAATAATACTAATATCGAACAAAATGCTCATTGTAAAAAAAAAAATCATCGAACCCTAATTTCATCCTAAATAAAACACAACCCTGATGAACCCTAATTTCATCATAAATAAAGAGAGAGAGAGTACCTATATATAATGCAGTGGTTGATCGATTTTGAAGTCGAGGAGGAGCAGGGAAGGAGGGGAGGAGGGAAGTCGAGGAGGGAGCAGGGAAGGAGAAGGAGCAGGGGGGAGTCGAGTCGAGGGAGGGAGCAGGTCGATGGAAGTCGTTTCGAATGGAGGGGAAGCAGGTCGAGGGAGGGAGAGTCGATCGAATGGAGGAGAAGCGGTCGAGGGAGGGAGAGTCGATCGATTTGGTGAAATTGCGAAAGGAGGGAAGGTCGAGGCCAAAAGGAGGGAAGCCCGCCCAATTTTTTTTTTCAGCTTTTCATGTAGCCACGTTTTGAGCCGTTGCTAGACTAGCCACGGTTCAAAACCGTGCAACAAAAAATTTTAGCCACGGTTTTGAGCCGTTGCTAGATTTAGCTACGGTTTAGAACCGTTGCTAATTTTTTTGTTACCACGGTTCTTAGCCGTTGCTAAATGTCGCCACGGTTTAAAAACCGTTGCTAAAAATTTTTTTGTTGCAACGGTTTTGAACCGTGGATACATTTAGCCACGGCCTTATAACCGTTGCTAATTTTTTTGTTGCAACGGTTTTAAGCGTTGCAAAACATACCCACGGTCCTTGAGCTGTGCTAATATTAAGCCACGGTGTTTAGCCGTGACAACTTTACCAACGGTTACAAACCGTGGCCAAGTTGTTTTGTACCCACGGTTTTAAGCCGTTATGGTACGTATAGCTATGGTTATTGCCGTGGCAAATACACCAACGGTTTAAAACCGTGGGCAGCTCGGCGTAGCTAAATAGCCCTTTTGGTGTAGTGAAGTTTTTCATTTTTTGTCATTAGTAAGGAAATTTTATTTATCAAACATAACCAAAATCTTTGCTATTGAAAAAGTTAAATAACAAACCTTGGATTTGACTCATAAAGATATCTTTGATGTGGATCATTTGTTTCGAAGTCATGTGATTCCCATCGATAGCTGAATGTACATGACACCTCTACATCATTAATCATTTACATGTCCAACACAGAGATAATTATGTCAAGGTTATGGAGATGTTTGGTTGGTCACTTATTACCGACGTTTAAAAACAGTTGTTATAATGCAAACTGCCACCATCACATTATTGTTCTCTAAATTTCATCGTTCAGCTTCTTATACATGATATTAGTCTATAATTCATTATCGTCTCTGAAATTATGAATTGATTGACAATGCTAATCGCATGGTTATTAGTTTTAAATTAACACACTTCAGAAATATCAGATCAAGATTACACATTGTTCTTGTTTCACTCACTATTAAACTATAATAACAGTTGAAATCTAAGGTAGGTATTGTTTCTTATTGTGGTCGTTCCTTCTTTTGTCGAAACTGAATACCAAACATCAATAGATGCTGCGTAGGCTAGAAACATAAACTAAAATCTAAATATGGCATAATGGGTTAGTAAAATTCCAAGAGTCAACCACACAGTAGATGTTGATAGGATAAACAAAGCTCAATACATATAATGTAAGAAGTACACAGTAGAGCTAAATTATGATGTTTAATTATGTAAGAAGTATACGTTTACTGACTCATTGCATTTAACCGATCTTAATTTGGGAAAAATCATGTGCATGACACGCATCATGATGTGATCAATGATACAAATGTCAGTGTCATTAGTTGTTAAGCCAACACATATCAGAAAGATTCAAGTGGTGTTCTCAAATTATTTCATAAGATTTATTCTGCGATTTTGATAGGAATGGAAAGTCCAGCAAACTAACTATTCCTTTATGTAACGAAACCTTTACTAATAATTTTTTAGCTAGTTATATCATAAGTCAATAGATACCTTCCAAATAACTCAAATAACAAAAGGCATATTGGTTCTAGCAAAATCCAAGAAAAAATAATGTAGATGTTACTCCTTTGTAATCATCGGGTCCAAATCTCATAAATAGATCATTAAATATATTTCAATATCCCGAAATCCATCCCTCATGGACTCCCTTCCTTTCCATATTATTCAGTTTTCTCCATTCGTTGTTCATGTTCATGAGAAAGGCATGACATTTACAAGTCAAATCCAAATTCAAAACTTCCCACGGAAACTGCCATGCATAGGAACGTGCATCACTTGCTAGGCCTACCACATCACTCACTCAGAAATCTAGCAAAAAGATGAACACGGACCTACTGTTGAACAAAAAGAAATCTACCCCTATGCACTTTCAACTTGGTGAAGTTCCTACTGTTGTCATCTCTTTGTTGAAAATGGGTGAAGAGGTGATGACGATGGACCTCATGTTCCTTAACAGGCCTGTGATATTTTTCATAAACATTGTAACTTACGGCTGTAAGGATATGGAATTTTTCCCTTACGGAGAATTTTGGAGACAACTACATAGGATTTGCACTTTAGAACTCTTAAGCACTAAGCATGTCCACTCATTCTAATCACTAAAGGAAGAAAAGGTATCAAATCTTCAAAGTATCTCTTCATCGGATGGCTTAATAGTCAATTTCACAGAGAGAATTTTCTCATTGACAAATGATGTAGTGTGTAGAACAGCGTTGGTAAAAGATGCAGAGATAACGAAGCATTATTATTGTCAGTTCAGTGTCCCTGATTTATATTCCTCATTGAAATTCCTTCATGTCATGAGTGGGATGAAGGCTAAGGCAGAGCGGATACAAAAAAAGCTTGACAAAATTAACAGAGACATCATTAATCAATACAACGAGAATCGGAGAACAAGTATGCCTAAGAAGGATAACAATGATGAGGATCTAGTCGATATACTTCTATGTCTACAAGAGAATAATGACTTTGGTTCCCAATCACAACTGAGAACATGAAAGACATAATCCTAGTAAGTTTATGCAGGATCCTAATTTCACTTACTTGATTTATTTATTATGCTCACTCACTCCAGAGATTGGGACTATAACCGCTAATGCCTAAGGACACAAAATTACAACATGATGTCCAGCCGCTCATCAATCATATAATTGTCTAAGTTGCACTATGTTATATTACTAAGAAGTTTATTCCATTTCCAGAACATATATACTGCAGTGATCAGTAATCAAAGAAACTCTCAGGTTACACCCTCCTCTTCCATTATTACTTCCACAAGAGCCCAGGGAGACTGAAGTTATTATCAACACATGGGCCATCAGGAGAGATCCAGAACATTGGGCCGATCCTGAGAGATTTGAACCAGAAAGGTTCAATGGGGATTATTATGTTGATCACAAGGACGCGAACTATGAATACTTTTCATTTGGAGCAGGTAAGCTGATATGCCCAGGCATAGTGTTTGGTGCCGCCGACATCAAGCTTTCACTTGCTCAACTCTTATACCACTTTAATTTTTTTTTTTTGTAAGAATACTAGGATTTTTATTACTTGAAAAAGTCTTTTACATCAGTAGGGGGTACATGATGACTTTACCGATAAAAAGAACCAGAGAACATACATCATAGCAAACCCAAAATAAATAGTGACCAAACCCTCGATCAATGCCTATACTTGTTACTTTTCTTCATTCTAGATGATCTACGAGGATATACCTTGATGTCTTTGAAGTCCGTCGCATCAAATCTTTTTGATATTCGAATTTGGTCTGTCTTTAAACCTGACACTACTCTTAACCTAATGGTGTATTCATCCAAATCTTCTTCTTCTGAACTGATTGTATCCGAAATGTCGGTATCGGTCTCCATTTCGGTGTCGCTGTTAGCGTTACGAACCAAATAGTTAATATGTTTTATATTCGGTGCTTCAAGTACTATTGCATCCACTAAAAGTTTCGTCATCTTGTACAATACCCGCATCTGCTGGAAACCCTACCTTCTGGTCATGCACCTCGTCACCACTCTAAACGCGAGTCTGAGCACCAACGTGAGCTCCACTGCCAGCACATAGCCAGAGCCATAGACAAACCCACTGTCAACATGATCATCTTCAGCTACTGCGTCCTCCATTGTTGGCCCGGAGTTGCTGCTTGAAAGCATTGCATTTATCTGTAGAGAATCATTCCCACTGCTCTTCTTTTTTCTTGGACTAGAGATCCCAACATCCCGCCTACAGCCTTGGTCGAAACCCCCTGCGCCCTCCCTAGTTCCAATTGGTGAACATACTCGTACGCTCTCTGCTGCAGCCTTGAGCTGCTACCTGAAGTATTATCACATTCTTGCTGAAAAGCTTGGTCATCATTCGCATTTTTCGTAGGGATCAACTTCTTTGGATCATCATCTATAGCATTTGATGTGTTGTTCACCAAACCAACTATTGGTGAGGCGAGGTGCTCTGTAGAAACAGAAAGCCCTGATGTCTCTCCTTGTGTTTGAAACGCTTTTGCAATTTCAACCGCTGTGTACCGCCTCAAGAAGTCCTTCCTCCGCTGTTTCTGGCTTTACCATGTCACTGACTGGATCCTTCGCCTTACAAGGCAATTGATGATTCATTAGATTACTCTCGTCTTCAACTATGTTCTCCGTAAGTGACTCGAATTTGTTTGACAACATGACATTCCTCAAATCTTTGACCATCGGCCTCTCAGCACCAATGCCCTCCTGGATTTCCTCACCATGATCATTCTTTACACCACTAGTGCCAGCTTCTGTCGTTGATATTTTAGTTCTTTTTTTTACCACTGGGACATATTGTTGCTTGAGGACTTTGGCTTCCACCTTTTGTTTCTCAGTCTTCTCTTCTTTCACCAAGTTGGGTGTTCTCACATTGCCCTTATGACCTAACTTTTTTCTGCAATAATCCTCCTGATGTCTTAGCAATGAGCAATAATCACAATATTTGAAACCAGGTATTCAATCCTTTGCCAAAAGCCCTATTTTTAGATATATCTATCCAAATTCTACTCGGTAACTTTTTCACCAAAGTCATCTCCACGCAAAACACGAGCATGACCCGGGCGTGAAAGACATCGAGTATGATCATCCATGCGCAAAAAGACACCAAAAGAGTTCACAATTGCTTTCAAAAAAGGGAGATGAAATAAATGCAAAGGCAAGTTAGGCAACTCTACCCTAGTGGAACCGATAGCGGATCTGCTTTCAGACTGAAACCATCATGCCAGCGGAAAGCTTTGAATCGAACTCCCGAATCAAGAAAGAGTCCCTTGTCAAGACTTTTCTTTGCTTCCGCCTCAGATTAAAGCCGGACAAGAACATGACGTTGGTCTAGCAAACCTAGCGAGAAATCGCCCAGAATCCCCCAGGTTCGATGTATCGAATCTCTAAGACTAGAGAACTTTAAGACTATCACGTGTTTCTCCATGAAAGTTTCCCCACGTGTTTCATCAGATGTCGTAAGCCAATGGCTAGCTCTCCTTCTTTCCGGAATTAGTCCTCTCGACATTTGTTTCTTTAACCTCATCAACCAGTATTTTTCCAAGTATTTGGGCGAAAGACGGCTTAGTAGCATCTACCGCAGGTTCCTTACTCCAATTGTCTGCCACCGTAATAATCCTTTATATGTGGCAAGTAGGACCATTTTAAGACAGACTATTCAGATTCGATGATACTTCACTACACCAAAAACCCCCATTAGCAACGGTTCTATACCGTGGGCGTAACCCATTGCCACGGCTAAGAGCCGTGGGCTACAGAGGCGTCGCGAAATTCTTTGTAACGGCTATAAACCGTTGCTAACATTGTAGCAACGTTTTTTTGCTTGAATGGGGGTGGTGATTTTCAGCATTTAGCCACGGTTTTAAACCGTTGCAAGAAGAATAGCAACGGTTTTTTAGCCGTGATAAAGTATGGATACTAGCAACGGTTTTAAACCGTGTCTAATTAAGTAGCAACTGTTTTAAGCCGTGGCTAACCCTAGCCACGGTTATAAGCCGTGGCAAGGTAGCCACGGTTTTTAGCCGTTGCAATAGTTAGCCACGGTTTAAAACGTGGCAAAAAAAAAAAATTTAATAATTTTTTTTTTAAATTTTTTAAATTTTAATTAAAATTTTTTTTTTGCTATCAAATGACTTTGAGTCATTGAGTCAAAATCTATCAAATAATGGAGGCAAAGTAATGTAATTAATAAGAAAATGTATTACATTGAGTCAAAATCTATCAAATATTTCAAATACAATGATAGTCAAGGAAATAGTCATCTGAAATGATAGTAGAAGAGCGAACAGAAGAAACATGGTCTTGGGTTGTGTTTGAGTTAGAAATAACGCCAAAGTTGCCCAAATGCTACCAGCAGCAAGACCCATGAATGCATAAGATTGGAGACTGGTCATTTTCAATTTTGGCCATATCGGAATAGAGCATTTTTGCGACTTCTGAATTCTTGTTACAAGGCTTACGGTCGAAAAATTAAGATATGGGGAACCTGTCTAAGATGGACTGGAAACTCAAATGTAGTATAAGTTGCAATACTAGTTCACTTTACTCACTTGAATGTTCAGCCATAAGCTCGGAGGCTTCAATTGCAATGCTACATTTCCACAAGAAGAATTTGAAGTAGATTACCATCAAATTGTTTGTCCAAGACTGGACGCCTGCTTTACTGCCAATTGACAAACAATCTGTCAGTATGATTTAAACACATTGGATTTTATACTTGATGTGCACTCATCAATGAACTTAATGGAATTCCTAAAAGTTTTTAGTAAGAGGGTCTGTATGGTGTACTGAAGAGCCGTGTTGCTAGACCAAATGACCGACGAATGGGAAAACTTATTGGAATGCAGTTTAGCAAACAACGTGTACAGGGTAGGAAATTACTTTGGCTAAAGAGTTTTGCGAACAATTGAAAAATCTTTGCTGCATGACGAACGAAGGAAGAATTTCATACATTGCCTATAGATGAAGGTAGTTTGAGTTTCAATTCAATTGTACATAATTTAAAAACCGTTGGTAAGAGTAAGTCGTTAAATAAGATTTCATGCAAGATCCTGAATGAGAAGACAAAAGGATCTAATCAAGTAAAGGCGAAGTTGCAGCTTCATATGTGCTAAGGCAAAAAAAATGGTAACAAGAAAAGAAATTTTTTTTGGTAGGTGTTGGAATTGTGGCAAGCAGGGTCACTTATGGGGCCTGATTGGCAATAAAAGGCCCAATAGTCACAGATTTAGTGGTAAGATGATCTCTTGATGGGTCTTGGTAAGGTAGTTTGTTCTGCATAGTGATGCCACCAATCACTTATTATGTTGCAGCAGCTATGAGATTTGTGGTGGTGGTGGGCTCATGAGGAGATGTGGTTTTGTTGATGGAGGGTGTTCATGAAGACCTGTTGGAGTGTTGGTATGCATGTGAAAATATGAGTAAATCATTTTCAAAGGGGGGGGAACAATGACTGGAGACCCTTTAAAACAAATTTGTTGGGCACATAATTTCCATGGTATTCGTGCAAGCATATATACTCAACTTTTAAATTAAAAAAGTAGAAATTTTGTAGGATTTGAAGCATACCAAAATATGAAACTGACCAAATGTGAAGACCGGGGACTCCTCCACATCACAAGGTCATTTTCATTCTCACAACATTTGAAAATTGTACAAGCGAACTACCAACTGTCTTTAAGGAAGCACCTCATAGAGCTAGAGTGTTGATCATCTGGACAGACATGTACCTGTTGGTGAGATCAATGAGAATTAGTCAACTCAAAGTTTTACACGTATTAGACATGATGACATTACATTAATCACACAACTCAAAGAATAACATTAGTGAAATAAACCTTTTTGTTTACTAAAAAAGATAATAATGATACAATAAAGTTAGTAACAATTTCTTTCTTTCATGATATACCTTGTACAAGCAAATATTGTCTAGATATATACTCAAACTACCGAAACTATGAAACAAGAAACAAAATCCATATTCACATAAGCCATTTACATTTGTTTCTTTCTTAACCTGTTTAAATGCCAGAGATGTTCTTCTAGTCAAGAGGTTAAACTCATACAGATTTGCTAACACACTGGTCGGAGAAATTTGGGTTTGACCTGCTTCACATGTTTCATGCTCTAAAACACACTTACATGTGGGGGTTTCTTACAGGAAACAGGAATGCATTTCTGCCTAGAAGCAAATTGTTAGATGTTTATACAACTTCTCGATGCATTTTATTCCAGATCTGTTAGATGTTTATACATCTTCTCGAGTGCATTTTATTCCAGATCTCTGCTAGAACGCAGATCTGTTAGATGTCCTTGTAGGATGATAGAGAGATTGCTTCGGTAAAGCTCCTGAATGAAGCAATTAAACAATGTAAAACAGCCAAAAATAATGAGAAACAAATTTATAAGCAATTTCCATACAAGCTCACATGCATTTTATCCAGATTTGGGATGTTTATGCTAATCTCCCAATCCTATAATGTATAAGTTATATGGAATAATACTAAATTGACAAACACTTTTTCAAACCTTATCCAATAAAATTGACATCACTTAAGAAGCTTCAACACACGGTGCACACACACACATGATATATGCACATATCCATTTTTTCCCAGTAAGATGAATTTATTGATAGGCACCACATTCACAGTTAGCGTAAGACAGTGAGATATGTAGCTATTGTCTTCCTTTTTTCCTTATTGGCATCTTGAAAAACTTCTTCTCTTTTCTAAAATATGATTCACAATTCACCACACTTGAGGAAACGGCTAGTTATAATAAAGCTAAACAGCACAAAAAAACTAAGTAAAAATTTTACTGAATCAGATGTCAAAATATGTGATTGAAGGAATGGGGATTGCTTCTTATCTAGTTAGGGGCTTAATTTCTTGTAAAAATGCGCAACTTTTTTTTTTACAAAATTCAGACCCACTGCAATATACAGACACATGTCATACTGTATGGCAATAACCAAAGTCGAACCCAAATTACTGCTTGCTTGCTAATTTCTGGCCAGCTTTTTCTCGATGTTTGCATATCTTTTAAAACACCCAAATCCATTGCTGGTAAGTACCTAAGTCAATAATATTCAGACAAAACCTTAATAATGTGTGCCAAATTGTGCCCTAGAACGCTAATGCCGAGCAAATTCAATACAAGTGACAAATTGAAAAAAAACAAAGATCTTCTTGTATATACCTCCGAGAGAGATACTTGTTGGCAAGGTCAGTGGCATGATTCCTGCCACTTGATGATGCTGAGAACCATTGTTGTTTATGAGAGAGTGGTTTTAACCATTGGTTTTCAGGTTTCGTTGTGCTGCAGGTCTCCAGTGGCGTAATGAAAAAGGTGATGGAGAACTGAAGGCAGACGCAGGGGTTCGAGATTCTGTGTTGTAAATTCGAGAAATGTACACAAGACAAGCTGTACTGATGTCAGGTTGAACATGTCATGACACTAAGCTCGGCTGACTGTCAGGATGAAAATAAAAATGGCATCAACAAAGTGAAGTTGGTTGAATAAGAAGGGGGAAAACACTTAAAATAAGAGGAACCTGCAAAGAGATAGTAGCTCCAAGAGGTGGCACCAATATATATCAAATAGTAACCCTAAAGCTGGGAATAAGAACCTGTAAGAAGACAACATCTTCATAAACAAGAATGGAACAATACCATGTGATTCTATATGAAAAGAATTAGATTGATGTGTAGATGCCCATTGATATTCAATTTATTCTTATAGTGCAATACTATACTTTATAATAATCTTGACAGATACCAGGGACAAGCAACTCAACTTTGTATACTGTGCGTCTGCACAGCGCAGTAGTTTCTTATAAGTGATCAAAGAAGTATCCTTCATTCACATTTCTTTACTTTTTAAGATTGTGACTTTCATACAGCTAAGCTCAACAGTGAAGAATGTGTAGGGTAATCAAAAATGCAAAAATGTAATTAGAAACTGGGACCTCAAATTTGCTAAATGGGTATGATAAGAACTTACCAAATTACAGAAGTCCAATCGAAAACCTCTTGCTGAGCTTCAGATTCCCCTGTTGCTGATGCTTGGGAATCACCTACCAAAAGTCAACACTTTACACACAAACCTAAAATCCATAAACAAGAAAGTGAGAACAGAGCTGAAATCACTGAGTCACTCACTGACTTGTTGTACCTGAGCTTCCGCTCTGAAAGCAAGGGCATTATGATCAATGGGTAACTTTTCTGGGTGGAGGAGATTGACCTAGTACCTTCTTCAAATTTTCTTCATTTCATGTTTGAATGCTTCGAGCATGCATGTATCCTTCGTAACAATTTACATGTAAAGCAAGTGAGCGACAGAGACATGAACTTTAACTAATGGGTGAAGACAATTGAATTTGAGGATTTATTGTATATATACTCACTTGTATGCTCTAGTACTGCTTATAGTAAAAATGGAAGCAAGGTTACCTTGATTTCTTTTATATGAGCAGGTAACCAGTAATATCATGAGAGAAGTAAAATACAAAGACAACACCGCTGCAACTCACTGCAAAAATTGTTGGGATTCTGGGTTATGTTTTGATGCTCTCTTTTACTGTTGAATAAAGTCAGAAACTTCAAAAAAATTAAAATTAAAAACACAATGTAGAATTTCAGAAACTCACCATTACAGATGACAGAGAATGCCGAGGTTGAAAAATATTGTACCAATACAGACTGCAAGAAGAGTGGAGAGAAGCAGCCGAAGCCAAAAGTATCCCACTCCCTGAATTATCCATGATAAACTGGATATTCATCCAATCAGCCAACTATTGTATGTATAGGCTTGACACCTACTGTGCCCAGTTAGATCCATTGTACATCAAAGAAGGACAGCAATAGTATCAAAAGAAAAGATAAAGGAAAGAACATGTAATGGATTAGAAACTTCAAATAATGAAGCAGAGGTGGAATGAAAAACATAGAACGACCGGAGCCTACTACACAAATTTAGAAATTTGTTGCATGGAGTTCTTTGTTTAGGAATGGAGAACAAGTGTTACGCCGCATAGACAACGTTGGGAGTAACTTGTTTCACTTAAGACTAAATAGGTGGTGATGGTGGAATGATGGTAGAGCATGATAGTTGGTGGCATGATAGTTGTGATAAGTATAAAAGCGTTCTAGAAGGGTGCTAAAGCAACTACTTTTCAGGCCAATGACTACACGGATACATAAATAAACTTCAAAATAAGACCAATAATCAGGATATAACGACTGGGTAACCAGAATTCGGAGTTCACGAAGATACATGAAAGAGTTTTCAGGAAGAAAAAAAAAGAAATTTATTGAATATTCAGATTAGAATTGATTTGACATAACTGAAACTGTAAAGCAGAATGTCATTCAATATTAAGATTCCTAACCATACCTTGACAAGATCTCCGAGTTCCTCACTGCATTCAAGTTTATCCTCAGCCAACCAGTTCTCCAAAATATTCTTTTTCTGATTCACAACTAAACGAGATAATTCCAAAGACTCAAATGCATTGAGCTTTCCTTTAGTTAACAATGTCCAAAGTACTGCAAGACTAACAGCAAGCTCCAAATTGTTTAGCTATAGCAGTTGCAAGAGCACACTCGTGAGAAATACATTTCAGTTGCTATGTTAGTAACTAAAAAGGTAAATCTATAAGACTTACTTGACCGCTGACAAATGGCACAATGGTTGCTTCATTTACAGTGGCAAGTCATCAGCAAATCTGGAGGGAGAAAAGGTCTGCTTGTTTCTTTGAAAAGCCTGGCTTCCCTGCATATCAAATTAAAAAATCAGCACCAAATTTAACAAATAAGTAAACACAAGAAAGGCACGAGAACAAAAGGGGAGAGTGTTATTTAATCATGGATAATAAGGAGTACACAATGGTTATCCATTGCCTAAATAAGAGACACGGAAAATATATAATAACCTGGCTGGGCACCAAGCTCAATCACGTGCAACTTTGACGTAAGTTGTCCAGCATTGGAAGTCTTTGAGGCAAAGCAGATTAGCGTAGAAGGGTTTTCATTCCAGGGACCTGAGCATAACGCCAAAAAGAATATAGTGTCAATAGGAGAAATACAATCAAAATTAAAAGCAAAAAAAATGAGAGAAAGAAACGTGTCGCACCTTGAATGAAGCAAACGATGTTGCATGTGCTTCAAGAGCCTGACTACGCTGTTGATCCACAGAGAAAAGTTGCATGTTCCCCCTTAACTAGTTGAGGCTCTGCAATTGAGTTTAACAAATGAAAAACAAATTAGAGTACAGTAGTGAATGCTACCAGAAAAATACCATACCATTGAATTTGAGAATCAGGATCTAAAAATAAATGATACTAGCATCTACATACTGTATATATTACAAGTAAACAACCTTTCATGATAGTTTGATGAGATTAGGGAAAGCACAAAACAACTGTGATAAAATGCAGCACTGAGAAAGTGAGAAATTTAGATACAAAATAATGATTTAGATTACAATAGTCCTAATATATACAAAAACAATGGAAAGCACATTAATAGTGGATGACATGTGACAAAATTTTGTAACAGTAATCTCAAATTGAAGTTGTCTTCATATCTTAAGAACTGGCACATTGCTTCACACAACACAACTAGAAATAAAAAAGGAACATGTTGATGAAAATTCATATGACATCCTATCAAAGAACAAAAGAAAAATCTTGATTAATACTCCTAGCACTGATCTCTACAAACGGTTAGGGCATCGATTAGTGTTACAATAATTCACAAAATATATTATCATTATGATGCGAGATTCCGATCAACAAAACTGATAAGCGATATTCACCATTTCCAACTCAATGGACCATGCAAGGATTTTTCTTTACAACTCTAGTATGTAGTCTACATATAAGCATGAAAACACCAATGAAACCATTCTTTACAGTAAACCAAAACCAATGATCATCGATGAAGATGTGTAATTGTGAGGTGCTTAAACACCAATTGACAGATCAGACTAATGATGCTCGCTTTACAACTCCACATCCCTAACTGTGGTAACCCAATTAGATCTGGCAAACAACTCATGTAACGATCTTGTAGCAAAACAACACAAAAATCATTTTAAAATCACTCAAATGCTCTTTTCCTGGAAAAGAAAGAGCAGAGGTAAGTATGTATTAGCGCATTTAGATTGTCAGGTAATAGCTTTTTCTTTCTAGTAGTATTCCATGCATAAAGCTCCAAGTCAAATTCAAAACTCCTAACAAAAAATATGTCCACCACAACATCAGGGAAAACTTTCGATGTTTAAGAAAATGTGTATGTTGTTAATTACTTAATTTATAATGTGTAACTTTTTCACTTTTCGACAGTCCAACAATCAATCAAATTGGATGTATGGAAGACGAATAATGTCAGGTGGAGTAATCGGTTAGGATGCAACAATAAACAATATCTGAATGATTGGTTTGCCTTGAAAAAAGTAACAGAAATACATGATCTATAAGGTTAACACACACCTCAGCTGAGCCAGGAGCAATTCCAATCAAGACTAACCACTTCTCTGTTGGATCACATCGGTAGTTGATAATTTGATTATTCGCCAAATTAGATGTTCTTTCGAATATCTTAGCAAGGTTGTGAATGTCGCCTGGATAAACACCATGCAAACATATATCATGACAGAATTCAATTCAGAATTTGAAAAACAAAACAAACTAAGAAAAAAAACTTGGCTATCAAAAGGCAAACCAAATATCTACCTTCAATTGACCAATGATATACTGTCGTTTGAGTGACCAAACCCAACGTCTTTGGGGTAATTCCATTTCCAAAAGACAACCTGGACGAATGACAACAAATAAGCAAAAATTAGCCTTATTCCAACAAAAAAACTAAGATACTTTTATGATGGAAAAGTAAACAGGATGCAATTATAACCTGCTCAGGCATCTGATGAGGCTTCATTTTTGCCTTTGCTTCAATGTTGAATATTTGCAAGTGATCTTGCGCGGTTCCTTGAAGTTGAGCTTCAAACAAAAGCAAAATTTCAACACTTGGAAAGTATAGTAATCTACTTTTATATGTAATGTGAACAAAATCGATATTATCACTAATCATTGCGTTTAGAACGCCTAGTAGATGGCAAATTGGAATCACATCTTCATAAGTTTTCCATCCCTCCCAATTGCAAAGGTCACTTGTCATTTGTGAATCTCAATTATTAATTGGACCCTAATGAGCGATATGAAATTAATCGGGATTAATCAAAATTAATCAGCCTATATTTTATAAACATAATTTCTTTATCCTTCTAAGTAATGTGTTTAATTCTAAAAAATGTGTATTTAAGTAGTGAACATCAGTTGTCACATTTTAAAGCAAATTATAACAAAATAAAGAATTCAATGTCAAAGGTGCAATATTCTTTAGTTTTGCTTATCATTCGTTGGTTGTTCTCTCAATGAGGTTATGGGGAAAAAACGATTTTTTTACATTGCTATGGACCGATTAATTGGTGACTTTTGAAAGAGATTAATCGTGATTAATAGTTGAATTAGCAAATATTCGCCGATTACTCGGCCAAGGAATTATTCAAACCATTAGTTCAAAAATATAACGCTCTACTAGCAAGAAGAGATTAATCACCAATTTAATATCAGCTAATTAATCAACAACTTACAATCCGCATTACATAAATGGAATATTTTTGTTTCTTCACTCTTCTAGCCAAAAAATTTGCTCATGGTACTACTAACGAGGTGTACATTACAAATCACGTAATGCTGAGTTGAAAACAGATTGCAGAGATGAACAAGATAAATGCAAGGCATTGTTAATGTAACTAAAATATTGAATCATCTACTAATAATTCGATTAGAGTACCTACTGACTCTGTGCATTCATTAGATACCACAAATTCATAGAAAAATATGGACACTATTAATCGCAATAAGAAACTCCAAACCTTTGAGAGCAAGAATTCTTGAATTTGGGTTCATCAAGGTCGAATCGGCAGTGATAGGTCTTCTCAATGGCTGCATAGGCATGTTCATGCCAATTATCACAACACTGTTCTGTGGCGAAGTCTCCCGAACACACATATACTTCTCAGATTCCATAGTAACATGAGTGAAAGTGATAAACTGCGGATTGATTCCAATGCTCGGAAGCTGCAAACACAATGAATCGGATTACGAAACATCTTTCAGCATTTAATTGCATAATTGAGTTGAAAAAAACTTAGATTGAACTAATCAGATCTTGACTTATACTACAGATCTGTCATGATCGACACAATCACCAAATCTTGACTCAAAAATTCACCAAAACTTAACTGAATTCGAAGTTCAAGAGTGAATCAATCGAGAATCAGATCGAATAAATTATTTTAAACAACTGATACAAAAATAGAGCTACTGAACAATATTCAATAAAAGAATAGAAGAGTCAGTCACCGTGAGAGTCTCTCGCATGGTGATCGGAGCATTTGCGGCCGCCATGACGACTAGATCGCTGAATCAAATAGGAGAGTCGACTCGAAAACCCTCAAAATCGAGGGTTCAAAATTTAGTTTCGACAGAAAAACAAACCCATTTCTTGTTGTGATCATTTGGTTGATTTTGTGGTTGATTAGAAAGATACCCAATGGTTGATAATGAGCATGAGTGAAAGAGAAACTGATATTTGAAGAATGGGCCAACCTGGGGTTCCAACGCGATTATTACTAGCTGAAGGGGGTGAGATGCTTAGATGCTTCTTCTACTTGTGATTTGGACAGAGAGAGAAAGAAATCGACTGGAAAGAAGAAACTGACAATGGAGTTCCAATTTCATGTTCTTCAGTTCGGTTCTCTCAAGATCTAAAGAAGAAGAAGAAAGAAATCGTCCTCTCCTTCTTGAGTTCTTCTTCTTCTCTGGTTCGAAAATCCGTGCTTCTGGAGCTGTGGAGAGAGTGAGAACCTATTTCTCCCCAATTTTTTTTCGCCAAAGCGCGAAACTACTCCCTCCAAAGCGCGAAAATATTTTCACCAAATTGCAAAAGTGTAAATTAAATAGCTACGGTTTTAAACCGTTGGCGAGTTTAGCTACGGTTATAAACCGTTGGCAAGTTTAGCCACGGTTTAAAACCGTGGCAACCGTTTTGGTGTAATTTTTTTTCCACGGTTTTTAGCCGTTGCTATACATAGCCACGGTTATAAATCGTTGCTAAATTTTTTTTTTTGCAACGGTTTTTGAACCGTTGCTAATAGTACCCACGGTTTGAAGCCGTTGCTAATACTAGCTACGGTTTTTAGCCGTTTCAAATATACCAATGGTTTTAAGCCGTGGCCAGGTTTATTTTACCCACGGTTTTAAGCCGTTGGTACTTATAGCTACGGTTTTTGGCCGTGGCAAATAAACCAACGATTTAGAACCGTGGCCAGCTCGGCGTAGCTAAACCGGCCTTTTGGTGTAGTCCTTGGGAACTATGTTTTGTAACCAGGATGACATGGCACGATTTGGAAGATGATGGATTCCTCGAGATTTGAGTTAGCATTCCTAGATTGTGCACCCTGGTTGCAAAATTTTGGTTCCCTAGCAAAGTTTATTCAAATCATTCTTTGAATGAAAGTTGAGCTACTTATGTGTGAATGAGAGATTCCCAAGTTCTGTTGAATGGGAAATAAATTCTACTTTTTATTGAGTAAATTTAGATGGTTGCATAATTGTTTCTTGTTTAGTTAATCCATGCACCATATTGTCATCTATGATGAAATATATAACCATTTACATCTGTAGTAAAGAGTTTTGATCATCTTATTTTCTCTCACTTTCAACATATCATCATCATCAAAGCCCATTCCCGATGTAAATAATTAGTCATAATAATTATTTATACCATTAGTCATAATAATTATTTATACCATTACTAACATTTTTTCACCTTCACTTTCACTTTCAAACATATATACTATAATAATTAGTCATAATAATTATTTATACCATTACTAACATTTTTTCATCATTTTACGCTTTAGTTTAAGAAACCTAGGAAGAGGCATTTTCAATCAGTAGGGTTGGTCCTTCAGTTGATCTTCCTTTTTGGCCTTTCATCGTATCTTGAGACTATGTCAGCCTTTTTTTTTTTTTTTTTCTATGCCATGTCTTTTTTTAGCGCCGCCATTCTCTGCTAGGGTTTTCCGACGTGTCTCTGTCGCTGTTGCTCTGTCGCATGTGTTTGACGCTCAACACGCCTCCACCGTTTGTCGCGTGCAGCAGGCTGACAACAGGACTGTATTGGGCTGTGTTCTTGATGTGATGTCGGCACCTCCAGCCGCCATCCCTCCTCCCATGGTGGGGAGTCCTGGAATTGGGGGACCCGTGGAAGGGGCAGTCAAGCCATCCTTCACCCAAATCTTGGGTAAATTTTGGTTGACGAAGTTGCGGATACACATGTAGAAGGTACTCGAGTCCGTAAAGATATAGCCCCAACAATCAGCATCACTACTTCGAATGAAGTACGTGGAGAGACATTCATGGAAAAGCATGTGATTGTTTTAAAATTCTCTAGCTATAGACCAACATTGGTAGATATTCGATATTCGATACACAGGAAGGGGAATTCTAGGCCATTTTTTGCTTGGTTTGCTTGATCAACGTCACGTGTTAGTCCGCCTTCAAGTCTGAGGTGGAAGCAAAGAAAGTTCTGTCAAGGGATTCTTTTTTGATTCGTAGAGTCCGTTTCAAAGCTTTCCGTTGACATGATGGATTCAGTTTGAAGGAGGACCCGATCTCGGTGCCTTTGTGGGTAGAGTTGCCTAACTTACCTTTGCATTTATTTCATCCACCTCTCTTAAAAGCAATTGTGAATTCTTTTGGTGGTTTTTTGCAAATGGATGATTATATTAGATGCCTATCACGCCCGGGTTTTGCCCGTGTTTGCGTGGAGATGACTTTGGCGAAAATTTTACCAAATAGAGTTTGGATTGATAGGGCTAACATAGGGGTTTCTGGCAAAAGATTGAATATTCAGACTTCAAATATTATGAATTTTGTTCTTTGATAGGGCATCAGGAAGAGTTTTGTAGAAAAAAATTAGGTCTTAAGGGTAGTGGCAGAGCTCCTGACTTAGTTAAAGCAGAGAAGGACAATGCCAAGCCCAAGGTCGAAACCAAAATTATAAAGCAACAATATGTTCCTATTGCCAAAAAAGAGAAATTGCCCACTCCAAAAGTGGGTACGAGTGGTGTAAAGAATAGCCAAGGTGTGGAGATTAATGAGGAAGTTGGTGTTCAGAGGCAAGTGGCCAATGATCTAGTTACATTGGTGCTGTCAAATAATTTTGCGTCACTTACGGAGGATGTTGAGGAAGTGGTGTGTGATCAGGCGGATAAGCAATTGGTTGGGAAGGAAACGACTCATGATAATGCCGAGGTTGTTCCAGAATCTACAGAGGAATGCCTACTTGAGGCAGGGTATACAGTTTCAGAGATTGAAAATGTATGTGGAAAACAAGCAATGACATTAAATTAGGAGAATGCGGTCAATTCAGGGGCGATGAGTAGTCGTTTAGACGACACGAACATATACAATAATAGCAGTCCTATAGTTCATCAACTGTTAGCGTCGCGAGGAGCAGCCAATGTTTCGACTGGAGCTGCTTCGATTGGGCAGGCTGCTCCAGGTCTTCAGCGAACAAATCTGATCACATCGCCACAGCGAGATGCTCCAGGGATGCAGCATGTTGACAATCCAGGGAGTGAAGAGCTTGGCCACTCTGGTCCTAAAACAGAGTGCATTTCGCCTAATACGGGGACGTTGCCATAGAAACAGGGTGTGTCCTCAATTCGCCACAATCAGAGTAGACACTGCTCATAGCAGAAAAGGCAGGGGCCTCTCCAGTGCTCGCAGTTAGTAGTTCTAGGCCGAATGGAGAACATCATATTGAACCCGGTGATGTTGGTATTCAGTCGGAACAATTGGTTTCAGTTACTCATCTGGGGGGGCACCACGGTGCTACTAGCTCAGAGCTAGAGGATGCTATGCAAGGTCAACCAAGTTTCAGTCTTTTCTCAGGGTAAAGAGACAGTTTGATAAATACGCTATCAAAACTTCCTCGGAGTATAAAAGAGTAGGGGACAACTTGAACAAGGCTATATCATTGATCAAAGAAAATAGGCGGCTTCGACAGAAAAAATTGAATATCAATACACTCGAAAGTACTAGTGAGGATAGTGATGAAGTCAACTCAGAATCTGAGATTGGTCCACAGGCAGCGAGCAGTGATTTGGATTTCGGAGCTACTTCAGACGGAGAGATGAATAAGAGGAGACACACCAAAGATGTTAGCATTTGTTCCCGAAAATCCAATAGAACTAAGAAAGCAAACAAAATGTACAAAGACTGAGTTTGTTTCGGTGTATTGGTGAATCCTCTCTCTTGTTAACCCTATAGGGTCAGTCATATAGCCTTCTGGCTTAGATTATTAAATGAATAAAATGGAACAACAACCCAATTTAATAAAAAAAAAATCTACTTACGACCTTATATACTTTTATTTGTGTTAATATACAAGCTAGTCGTACTATTATTATATTGTCCTCATATATTATTTTTGAAGTTGACAAACTAGTTATTTACTTTCATCATTGTTTTTCATCGTTGTTGTTCTATACTGTAATAACAGCATAGTTATTGTTATTGTTTTCGATTTTTTTAGTGTTGTAAAATGGTGACTACATGGAAGATTGCCTTGATGAATGCGAAAAAGAAAAGTTACATCCAGTTTTCAACTTTCTGCACTTATCAAAGACTATACAAATAGTTTTACATGCGAACTGCGCTCAACCATGTGCTCCAACTTGATAAAAAAGTTCATATGTTTTATCATTTGTTTCACTGGATATAGTATTATTCTTTTTCAGTGTCATTCAAATTTGTGCAATTAACCAATATACAAATCCTGGTTAAAACTCCACACATTATGCCAGATCCATTAAATTAATTGGTTACAGAGGAACACATGATACACAAACAGATTATATACGTATTTGTGTAATGCATCCTTTACAGAGAGAAGGGAGTTGTGTTTCTTACCAGATGAAGGCTAACAATTTTCTAAACCATAGATTCAGGGGGGTGTATTGTATTTGAATTTTGTGAGCAATTTAATAAATTTCATGAATCTTGAAAATCCAATTGTATTCAATTTGAATTTTAAAAAGTCTAGGAGTATTCAATCAGGATTTTAAAATGTCTTTTTGAAATCCACAAAGTCTAGGGGTATTCAATATGAATTACAGAAAGTTCACAAAAGTTTTAGGGTATTCAAAATATCATTCATATTTACGGATTTGAAAAATCATGGATTTTCATGGACTTTGTAATGTTAGGTATAAATAACAAAGTTCAATAATTTGCCAACATCTATATCAAATATTTCAACGTGAAAAAAAGTCTCACAAAGTTCTTTGTTTTTTTTATTGAATAAAAAGAGGCAAACAAATAATATAGTTATAACATGCGCCATTTAATTTCCTTCCTTGCAGCAACCACACATAAGAGCATTATATGAGACAACATTTGGCTTGGAGCCACTCTTCTCCATTGTGTTCTGGAGCTTCAGTGCAGAGCTTGTCAAACCCAGGTTACAGTGCCCTGCAATCAACATATTGTATGACGCTAATGTGGGACTACAATCCATACTTTCCATTTCCTTAAAGACTTCAATGGTCTTGTCTAATCTCCCCGATTTACATAGAGCACTTATGAGTTATGACCATGTTGAGGGTATACAAGTTCGGAGAAATCCGACATCGCATTTCTTTATAAAATCCCAAGGCAATATCTGTCCAATTTAAATTCAGCAGTGGAGCTCATATACGCATTGCAAGATTCAACCTTTGGAACAAACCCATAATCTTTGACCTACCATTAATACCAACACTATAAACCCCAACTAGAAATGTTTTCGAATGGGATTCTCCTAATCCTCACAAATTGAAAGATTGAGCAAAATTTACTTCAAAGCATTCAATACCATCAAAAGGGGACTCAGAAATGGAGTTTCTGAGAAATGGGTATCAATCAAAATCGATAAAGATTGAAAATTAACACCATGAGACTGAAAACAGTGAGCTCTTCTTCTAGTTTGTTGGATTGGTTCTATCAAGTCAAGTAAAAGAAGATACAAAGAGGAAAGTATAAGCTTGACTGACCTTCTTCAGTAGCTTTTCCGACTTAAAAATTCGATCTTTATGTTTATTTTGTGTATTCGAAATTGGAAGACTTTGGTTTTATAGAGGCGATGGCGATGAAATTGAGGAAACACGGAAAGGTGGCATTGTTTGATATTCACACCGCAACATTTGATTAAAGCCACCACAGTCACAAACTATAAAGGGTTATTTGTACTTTCTCTTCTATAATATATGTTTTATTCAGCTTTGCACCCAATTATCATTCATATTGCATTTTTCTCCTAATACTACCAATCACCGTGCCTTGACTATCTGTTTTCAAAGCATATTACCAAAATACCCCTAAGAAATCAAAGCTGGGATTGAATCTTTCGTATCTCAAACATCTCATCTCGAGGAAAATTTTAAAGCTCAACTGAAATCGTAATCGTATCTCGAGAAAAATTCAACAATATATTTTTTAAAAATCTTACATCTTAAACAACTCATTTCGAGGAAAATCTAATCACTACTACAAATATAGGCTTGCATAGCGCTTAAAAATAGGCTTAGATAGCGCTTTTTAGCGCTATCTAAGCTACCGCTATGGTAGCTTAGATAGCGCTCAAAAAAGCGCTATGCAAGGCGCGTACTTGAATAGCGCTTCGTTAGATAGCGCTTAATAAAGCGCTATCTAAGCGTTAATTTTTTTTTTTAAATTAGCTTGCATAGCGCTTTTATGAGCGCTATTTAATTTTGTTGATTTTTTTTTATTTTTTTATTTTTTTTTTATTTTTTATTTTTTATTTTTATTTTTATTTTTTTAATTAGCTTCTAAAGCGCTATTTAATTTCGGTGAATTTTTTTTATTAACTACCATATAATATTTTTTTATATAATATTTAATATAATAATGACAACGTTCAATCAATCAATAAAGACACAACATGATAACTAACTGTTTCTCATTCATTCAAAATATAATTTAAGCATTCATACAAAATTGTTAATATGCTATCATATATATACACCAGCTTTTTTGGCCACGAAATGAAATGGCCAACAGCTTCTCCTACAGTCCTAACTTCGTCTGTACATTGCGGCACCGCTGAATGTTTCTCAGATTCTACCGCCACTTCAAATTGTATCCTCGCATAACCTGAAATTGCATCATGGCATTGTATAAGTATAACAACACACACACACACACTAAGGAGGAAATTGTAGAAGTTGTGATACCTGATATGCAGAGGAGGCAGTGCCAAGGAGGAAATTGCTTGGGAATGGAGAAGAACCATCACTTGTAGTTTGATGTATGGGATCAGCAAGCACACCACACCTGATACCTGCATTCTTGCTTCTGGCTGCATCATGCCACCTGCAAAAAGAACAATTTAGTAGAGTGAACTTCAGAAGCATAAATCAACAGATTGGTGTAAAATATGGACGGTTTAGAATGGTTCTACAATTATATGAACAACAACAGTACTGGATTGAAATCACTTGCTATCATATCATATGAATTGACATTAGCAAACTAAAAAGATACAAATGGATGAAGTTACTCCTGCTTTGAGGAAACAAAATGTATTAAGTTACTCCTGCTTAATACATTTTGCTTTGAGGAATTATTGGGACACAAGCATAGAAAGGAAAGGAAAGAAAAGGACAAAAAAAGGAATTATTGCTGAGAACTTTTGTATCAAATTTCTTGTAGAGCTTCTTAAGGTCTTTATTCCCTCTGCCAGCTATATAGTCCACCTCATTCTCGTAACGCTCATATAAGGCAGGCAGAGTACCCATGCCAATAAGCCCTTTTTACACAATAGAAACATAAACGAATTAGCAAGCCCGGAAACAAATTAATTTCACCAAAAAATGAAAAATAAATTATAAAAGTTATGATATGTCTTACCAAGATAAAAGAGATTGAAAGAACTGAAATAGCTTCCAATCACTGATAATGTCCATAGGAAAACTATTGCCTGCAGGAATATATATGCAATGAAATATGTGAGAAATTTGTTTGGTTAAAAATGGAAGTGAATGATAGGATCAGTTAGGTAAGCCTTATGAATGAAATACCAAGATGAAAAGGGTCAAATCTTTTCCACATGCGATGTCATATAGCACAAAAAGAAGCCGGTTGAACTCAGAATGGAATGTCGAAGCAGCACGATGAAATGCTGATTCAGATAATATGATTTCAGGGATTCTTGGAGGGCTCCTGTAGACAAAAGGAATGGATTAATTATAGAGAAAATGACCATTTGCTAAATTCCCCTTTGATACGGTAGTAATTGTAGAGAAATGAAGCATGCTCTCTTGATGGTAATAGGCTGGAAGAACTTATTTATTTTTATTGACCATTAAGAATGCGAATACCGATCAAACAATGCTGCCGTTGGACCAGATGAAGATTACGAGCATAGCAGCAATTGAGATGTGACATACAAGTGTAAGAAAATGGTATTCAAATACTTGGAAAAGAAACCATATCAATGTCATCCCAATCAAAATTGCGGCGGAGACATTTTTGTTCCTCCATAAGAGCACGTCTGCAACTGCATATTGTTTGACAAAAAAAAACCCACAATTAACTACAAACTGCAACTTTAGAATTCACTTTTCACATAAAATACAGAAATTCTAGGGGGCACTACAGCTACTACAAACTAGAAATTCTTGTGGTTAGCACTACAGCTACTACAGCTACCATAAAATATGACTAAAACTAGAAATTCTTGTGGTTAGCACTACAGCTACTACAAATTCCTGTGAATTTTGAGGGGTTTGAGAAACAAACACTTGCCTTGAACATTATTATGTTGTTAAATTCTATTGCTCATTTTGTTTTATTTTTCTTTCGTAAAAGCCTTGTGAAGACTACAACAATCTTACAAAATATATTGAAGCTTGAAATGGAAAAAATGGGTGGTCTAGAATTTTTTTATTTACTTATTTATGAATGCAATTTATTTTGTTGATGTATTTACTTCTTTATTTAGTTTGAAAATACAGCAATATATAAAAATAGAACGCTGGATGGTGAGCCTCTCTGATTTTGCTCCAAGGATGGTGCTACACCATTTTCACAAGAATCTAACCCAGTATTACATTCACCCATTTCAACAAACTGTATGGCGACAGGCCATAAGTGCAAACATCAAATGAATAGTTTAGAAAGAGAAAACAAATTCCTAAAAATGGAGCAGTTTCACATGTATACATGCAATTCGAATAGAAAAAGATGTACCTGAACTGATGAAACCGCAAAGTCTGGAGCAAGGGCTACATGCCTCTCATTGTAACTCCAGTAGGTTCCAGTGTCTGTACACAGGTTCCAGTGATTGTTGGAACAACACCCTTCTCATGACATATTCCATCCAAACTACTGCATAACTCAGTTCTCAATAAAAGCAGCTCAGTGAGAAAGACAGTTCTGTAATCTGCCAACTGCCATTCTTTTCTAACAGCACTCTCGCAGCACATACAACGTTGTATTGATGATATCTCAAATCTAGAAGAGTACCCGTTTCTGTGCGAAATGAGCTTGCGAAAGCTAACAGAGGATAAGTCCTGCAAAAACAAGTATGGTACATTGGTACAGAGCTTCAGAAATCTTTAAAATTTATTTTATGTTTAGGGCACGATCTGTTTGAAATAAAAACTTGTTGGTCAAGGGATGAAGAGGAGGGAGCCAAGTTAGAACCCTATCTAACATTCAGCTGTAACTTGTCAAAATATTGTTTCCAACATAGATTTCTCAACATTTTGAATCCATTGAATCAGTGGCTTGTCTAAACCTACATAAATATAGTTTGTTATCTCAATTTATTTGCTTTTAAAGTAGACAAATATTGGAGACATCAAAATAAATTTAACTTGTCGACCCTCTGGCAAAACCACTAACCAAACACATTGTTTGTGTGACACCATGTAAAACAAAGATACAAATGTTTTCTAAATTCTTTGAGGTTACTCTCTTCTTGGTCTTGTCCGAAGAACCTTTGTCTTTCTTATGCTTTGTTATAGTTACCTCAATCACCACATTCTCCGCAGTTGATAGAAGTTGAAAGGTACAAATATCTCCAATGCTCAACTCGTTATCATCTGAGAATTTTCTCCAGCCACTTCGTATGTAAACATTGCCTGACCTCTGTTTGTACCTCAAATTCACCTGCCAACATCTCCCCAATGTATTCTTGAGAGTAATCATGCAAACCCTGTTTGTGAGGCCATTGGACCTTGCAAATGGCAGTGGAATGTTCTGCATATATAGTAAGACAACATTAATCATATATTATTCCAGAGAACAAGAACTTTAGCTTTAGTGTGTTTAAAACTAATGAAGCTCAACTTGCTAAAAAAGACGTAGAGTAGATACACCAACAGAAATTAGTAGGGCAGTATGCATTAAAGTCTCACCATGCAATTTAGGCTAAAATTGGTCATTTTGATTTCGGTGGTAAAACAACGTACTTCTTCCATATCCCTCTTAACATGCAGTCTCGGAGTACTGCTAACATCAAAACCTACATTCACATGATCATGATCAGGCAAACTACATATATGCATTAACTTTTACTTAACTGCTTAACACTATCAACAATAATTTAAACACGGAATGAAGTAAAAGTATATGGATACGTATTAAGTTTATCTACTTACTATCCAAATCCTTATACAATGTCGCTTTCTTCTTTGTCCTGTTACTAATTTTTGATTTCTTATGTTTTTTTATGGTAACCTCCATTACCACATTCTCCCCTGTTGACAGAAGATCAAAAGTACACACATCCCCTGTGCTCAACTTGTTAGTATCTAAAAATTCACGCCAACCATTTCGAATGTAAACCCTTAGTTGCCCGGAGCTTTTCTTGTATGTCACAGTAGTTACCTGCCAACATTTCCCCATTTCATTTTTCAGGGTAACCTTACTATTGCTCCCCACAAGACCATTGGACCTAGCAAATGCGATTGGGATATTCTGGACAACAAAATAACATTATAAGAATTCTTCTATGGATGCAATTTGAACAAGTTTTCATATCATTATAAGAAAGTTAGGCTGCAGAGGAATCTCAGTGATACCATGGAAAATAATTTGAAATTGTGGTGTTGTAATGTTATAGCAAAATTGGGTGCTTCCTTTGCTTTGACAGTACTTCTCCTAACATGCTGTGGTTGATCTGCATCACTACATGAACCTATGTTTCACATTATTTTCATGTCAGCAAACAAACTTGGACTCTTACATTACATAACACCAACACATAAGAGATCAAAACTTACTTGTATCACTGTGGTTTCCATCACTATTTTCTTTCTTGATGGTCTTTGTCCTAGTTCCTCCTTCATTTTCATTCAATGGTGCAGCTGGTGGAAGACAGTATTGTTTCTCACAGGCACTGAGGTCAAACACTTTGACATGGAAATCTAAGCCACCTTCTTGTCTAAACAATAACAAATACCCAACATGTAGATCATTGTGCAAAGCAAATTCTTCCCATCCATCTTCAAAATATCTTCCATTCATCACTTTAACTCTCCATGATCTACCAACAACGTCATAACTAGTCTTCAAAATGGCTTCTCCTCCATGAAGATTCTCACCAACTAAGTTACTCAAGAAAGAAATGGGAATGGACTACAACAATATCAACATAAGCCAAGAAAAACAGAGTAATTTGTCAGTATGGAACCCTTACTAAACAAATATAGAGATTGAGCGAGTGTGCATGCATGACATATACTCACTAACCAGTTTTTTGTTGAAACCAGGGAAGATGAACTTAAAGAAGTGGGGCTTCTCCTCCATTAGAATCACTTGGGACTGTCTTCACCTCTTCCTTTGTTTGCTAATTGGGAAACGACCGAGGCACAGTCTTGATTAATGCAAAAAACACAAGCAAGCAGATTAAAACTCAGAGGGAAGATAGTGTAGTGCAATTGCAAAATTGAAAGTGGAATTTCATCAAAAGGCTTGGTATACAATTTGCCTTATTTCAATTTGAGCACCTGTTTCAGCAAAATTGAAAGTGGTAGTTTTCATATGATAACCACCACCTTCAACCTTCCCTTCGCGGCTTCAAACACCTCCCTCGTCACCTTCGTCCCACTCCTCACAATCAAAGCATCACAGAGCGAGATCTTCGCACACAACTCCTCTGGTGACAGATTGTACGAGCAATCAACATTCGCGAAGGTCCTCAGCACCTCCAACCCTGCTTCTCCGAGCTTCTCGGATACGAGAACTGTGGGTTTCGCATCCACCGCGGTGGGTTCTTGTACTCGTGACTTGGAGAGCCTGATTTGAGGCGATTCGAGGGTATTCACTGCTTCGACGACATGAAATCGAGATCGAGAGGTCGTTGAGAGAGAAACAAAGTGATGGAGAGAGGGGAGAAAGTGAGATGATCTTGAATAAAGGAGGGAGTTTTTGGTGTCTGAGAGGGAAACTCGAACTGGGGTGAAGATGGATTTCGCGGAGGAAGTCGCCATTGAAGGTATTGGAACGATAAGAGAAGAGAACGAAAGAGAGATATTTAGGGGGTTAGGAAGCGCTATCCTAAATGTAAGTAGCATAGCGCTTCGGAAGCGCTATGCAAGCACTTTAAAAGCGCTATGGTAGTTTTGGTAACGTTTTTTCTCATAGCGTTTTTTAAAGCGCTATCTAAGACATAACTAAGATAGCGCTTAACTGAAAAAAAAATTAAAAGCGCTATTGTAGTGTTTTTTTTTTTTAAATTTTTTTTTAAAGACAAATAAGCGCTATCCTAGTGCCCACTTGGATAGCTCTTTAAAAAAGCGCTATCTAAGTGGCGTTACCTAAGCTAATATTTGTAGTAGTGAATGGTCTGAATTTAATTGTACACACATTTCTAGGTAAATCTAACAGTTCAAATTTAAATGTGTGCGCATCTCGAATAAAATATAATGCTTCAGCATGCATCTCAAGAAAATATGATGATACAGCCTACATCTCGAGGAATATCTGACGTTTCAAATTTATTCTTGCATGTATTTCGAGAAATCTTACGTCGGAATAAACTACCCTAATATAATAAATTACTAACAATAACTTAACCCCATAAAATAAAAGGTAATTTTTCATTTGGCTCTAATTTATTTATTTCTATTTCGCTTTGACCCCCATTTGTTCTTGTATTCTAGTCTAATATCCATGACCGTCTATTAAAGGATGTTGACTAACAAATTTCATCTAATTTTTCTAAATAAAAAATGTGCCATCATTTGTATATATTCATTATCTCTCTACTAATTATTTGTTTGAAAGTCTAATCCATTTCTTCATCACGCCATTAATAGTTTTATTAAAATCCAGAGAGTACGACCTCAATTCTTCTAAGTCCACAAAAATAGTTTGAATAATCTGAAATTAAACTTATTAAAATTTGTAATTTCTTAATTATGGTTTGTGAGGGGAGAAAGAAGTTAAAAAAAAAATTGTTGCTCACGTTGAGAGGGTGGTTTTGTTGGGTGGGGGTTGTGAGTAGAGAAAGATTAAAAGGATAGAGGAGGTGAGATTGTTGGAATAAAAAAAAGGGTTGGATTTGGAAAATTATGTGAGGGTAAGTTTGTCAATTTAAAAATTGGATGTAATATGTTAATCAAAATCTTTGAACAGACGGCCATGGTATTAGACAGTGATACAAGAACAAATTGGGGTCAAAGAGGAATAGACATAAACAAATGGGAGTCAAATGGGAAATTTAATTTTGCCTCCTGAAACAAAACATATCTGAGAGATGATCAAGAAAATTTTGATTATCTTTCTCCTCCCTTCTCTTCCTCCCCTTCTTCCTCGTCTATCTCGCAACCTCGCCACCACCAATACAGTGAGACCCATTGAAAAGAGAGAGAGAGAGAATCAAAGTGTATTTGGCTAAGTATAGACCATCTTCCAATAGAGATCTCACAAGCATGGTCTCAAAGTCATCGATAAAATCGAAGGGTTCGAACCCTGAACTTGTGATATCATCCACCACAAGCCTACTATCTGAGAGCTAGTACCCCTTTGGCAACCTTGATACTTCTATATCCTTGATTGGTTCCTCCAATGGACTCCTATGTCTCAAAAATTACCCACATATATACACATTAAATCCTGCCACCAAATAGTATTTTACACTGCCATTGCCACACTCTTATCTTGTATGGAACAATGAGGTTGTCAAGGGCATGGGTTCAGATTTGATACCACTAGTAAGGAATTCAAGTTGATAATGGTAACTCAGGGGGAACAAATTGTGAGGATGGAGTCTAAGTTTAAAGTATACGCAATAAGATCAAAACTTCATTGAAAATTATCACTACACCAAATTGGCACTTTTGTAACATCTCTCAAAACAGTATCACTTTTTAGATGTTACAATTCACCAAACAATTTCAAATCAAAACTAAATTTAGTCAAAAAAATGAAAAACAGTAACACAAAAAAATGATACAATAATTTGGATCACCATGAATAGTATCACTTTTATAATGATACTCTTCATGGTGATACTATTATTGTATCATTTTGTTTGTGAAAATGTGTAAAGTTGTTAGGTGAATTGTTACACTTCAAAAGTGATACTGTTTTGAAGGATGTTACAAAAATGCCAATATGGTGTAGTGTATGGAGTATCATGAAAGATATTTATATGGTAATATTCGAGAGAAGTCGCCAGTAACTTTAAATAATTCACTACATAGGGTTTGTAACTATGCGTATGAAAAAAGTTGAGACATTATTTCTTGATCTAGAATCTAAAAGAGTTGGCAATGTTCCGAAAATGGAAGAAATTGTGGACGGTTTTGTGTTCACCTTGCAGTGTTAGGAGGTTGTCTTGCTTCAACACGGCGTGATAGGGTTAACCATGAGATTCGTCTTTGGGTTATGGAGGATTACAATGTGAAAGAATCTTGGAGTAAGAAGTTTGTTATATGCATGCATTCGTTGGATATGATGTCAGTTTTCTCTATTTTCCTTTGAAAGGATAGTGAGGAGCTAGTACTACTATGAATCGAAAGTTTTGGTTTTGTACAATGTTAAAAGTGGAAAACTTGAACAACTTGAAGATGATGATCAACTTCAAAAATGCAATTTTGAGGGTAGTGTTCTTCGTTATCCCACTTCCTATGATGCTTGGCCTTATTTTGGGAGCTTGATTTCACCTATATTAGTTTGCAATGTGGACACTGATGTTTAAAAAGAGTAAACACAAAGGGAAGCTAAAACATGGTTGATGATACGTTGAATCGTCCTTTCTTATGCACCGTACACATATCAAAATGATCTTGAGGAATAACAGGCCCAAGCATCAGTCTAATACTGATTCGGCCAAAGCGGCATCAGGCCCGCGAAGTACAGTCCACCAGCTGAACCCGAATTACAACAGTATACTAAGCCCACATGTCTCACAGCCATACCCAATATTCGTAAGGCCTATTGAGGCAAGTATCAAGGGGACCGACTTTGGACGAGCAAGCCAATGTCACGTTGCCTTCAACTAGGAAACAAATACCAGAGTATACGTCGTACATAAAGACTTTCATGAATGGACAACACTCCAAAGGGGAACCAACTCTCACATATCTAGGAGTACAAGTCTAATATAAAAACTTCCTTTCACAAACGACTCATATTTAGAGAAGGATCTCCAAAAAGATTTTTTTCCATAAACTATACCACTGGTTGGCATGGTCGAATATGGACTCCAGTACTATAAATAAGATGGGAGGTTGGTGATTAAATGTACGCTACAAATTCCTTGTTTACAATTTTGAGCCTTCCTCGGAGCCTTGTCTGACTTAAGCATCGAAGTGCCATTGAACGCCACAATGGTGGTCATTGGCTCATGCGTGCTCCTTGTGCAGGTCAGTAGGTCAAGGTCAGGCAGAATGCATAATCGACTACATCAGTTTGGCGTCGCCCGTGGGGACAACAAAATTCCTAACAAAGCAATGACATCATCTCTCTTCGAAGTTCAGGAAGATAGTGACTACCAGATCCCATAATAAGGGAGACACGAGGGACACGTCGAACTCTTAAACTGGCGATGTACTGTTGATTCCAACGGTGGCCAGCAACACAGGGGGAGCAAGCTTGTACCCCCATGCTAGCAGCGGTGGCAGCCGACTCCATGATGGATATGTTATCATCTCAAATACGGCAGATCGCGAAAGCATTAGAGATTTTCACTCAGCAAAACCCTCTACCCGTTGATTGAGATCAGGAGCAGCACAGACCTCAATCTCCAGACGATAATAGAGAGCATGCACAAGAGAGTCAAGCCCCTGCCAGTTTTCACTGAACTGGACTAGAGGTGGCGGCACGGGCAATGGAAATCCAACTTGCAGGGCCGACAGACCCATCACGCAGAATATCTTCTGCCGAAGGGCTCAAAACACATATGTCACTCTGTCCAGCCTTACTGTTCCCTTGTTCAGATGAACGAAGCTTCGTTCAAGAAGATGATGGATCACAAGGACAGTGGCCACAGTACCGACAATTGTCAAAACCTCAGAGATGAGATCGAGTATTGGACCTGGAGGGGGAAACTTAATGAATTCCTTAACCCGAAATTAAAACCGCATTCAGCAAGAAGAGCGGAGCAAGCCACCGACAAAGTCAGAGATGAACCGGTGAGCACGGTACACTTCTTCCATGGGGCGCATTTCGAATTCGAACAATCAAATAGGTCCCGAAAAGGGGCTCTAAAGGAGATAAGGGTTCGAGCGATATGTGGCGACCAACAAGCATCACGTGCTCGGAGCCATAATCCTCTTGTGCACTAGTCTTTATAAACAAAACCTCCTGGGCGTCCAACTTCCACATAATGGTGCTCTGGTAATCACGATCTCCCTAGCAAGCTTGGGAAGTAAGAAGGTCGTTGGTAGAGATTGAGAGCTCATTGAATGTTTTATTCCTCATCACGTTTCGCAATATGCAGCTAAAAGAAGATATCCTAACTTTCATAACAACCTTTTTAAGTGCAGTGTGTCTCCCGTTCACGTTATGCTTACATTTTGTGGTTGGGATACTACATGATTATTGTTTCCAATGTACTGTGAATTTTTCATAATTTATCATTTGATGTTTTTTATTGCATGTTGATTTCATAATTAATTAAGGTATAATTAATGGTTCTGCTATGTTTACTTCTTCTCTTCTTCTTCTCATCGAATCTCTTGTATGTCTTGCATTTTCAGCGGAGCTTCCCTTTCCTAGCAACACATTTTTTTAAGTAAAGTGAGTATTCCTTCACCTTATGCTTATATTTTGTGGTTACTACTTACTAATGATTATTACTATGGTTAATTTAGCACCCTAGACCTTTGATATCATCAATCACAAATCTTAGGGATTGAGCTAGCACTTGTAGTGTTTTCAATCAACACACATGTACATGTATGCACAACAGACCTAGGCAAGGGTACGCAGGGCATAAAACTACTAATATTTAGACCAATTAGCTAGGATTAACCTATTAATCCAAAATCCTTTTGTACAAGTTGGACCTTAGTTTGCATCAAGATCCATTCAGTTGATCTCATGTTGTGAATCCTAAGTTACCACCGACGAATCCTAAGATTTTGGCATTTTTATTATATAATTAGTTAGGACTTCCAAAAAAATCTCCAAAATATATGAACTTTGCCCTCATTTAATGAACCTAGACTATTCTGCCACTATATTCTTATCAAATTTGTTTTATATTGAAACTCTAAAACTAGGAAGTTGATTTATTAAGTAAACAAATAACTAAAATAGATTAAATTCTTTACATTTTTTTTTGTATGGTTTAACTTAGATTTAATTGAATTAAAGCTTTTAAGTTGAAAATCAAATGAACAATTATAGATTTTTTTTTTTTTTTTAAATTGAACCTCCAGTGGGGAGGGGCAACTATGGGATGCCAGACCTTTATTACTTATCAAAAAAATTGATTTACAAACGAAACGGGGGTACTTTACGACTTTACCCGTAGAAAATCCAAGTCTTGGAAAGGAACCGAATATGGTATCCAATCCAAAATCTACAAAAACCGAGCACAAAAACTGCTAAGCTAGCCTAGAAAATTAAAGAGCCATGCAAAATAAGAAATTGACGCGCATTCCTCGCACCTACGGCAAACCAACAGTACCCTGCAAACCATGGAGAAACCATACCCATGCTGAAAAACCATCGCAGTGACAGACAACAAGTCCCTAAACTTATCCCGCAACTGCATCACCTGCTCATGTAGCAGCAAGGCGCAATGATCCCTGCGGTTGTCCTCAATTTCTTGATTTAGCGCTGCATGCGTATCAGCACTAAACTGTGACGCAGCCGCGCGTTCGCAGCCACCAACTCGACACCATCTCAGCAGGCCGCATACCAGACAGCACCCAGCAGTCAGCAAGCCATGTCCTCGCAGCAAGCCAAACTCAGCCCAGCACAGCACCAAAGTGCTCGAAGCGAGCGTCCAGACTGCCTGATCTCGCCTGCAGTCCAGGCCACAGCACAGACCGCTGGATGTTCGAGTCCACAACGTCAAAAAACAGAGGACACTCTGTTTTATAGCAGAGTTCCCTGCCATGCGCTGAACCTGTAATCTCCGCTGCCCAAACATTGCGACGCCTAGTCTTCCCCATGACGTATGTAAGCCGTATGACTACGGTCAAGCACTAATAAACCTTCCACCCTCCTAGGGAGATCATTTGCAGCGAAAGAGACCGTCGTATGCTCTCGTTGTGCTCTAGTGGCTAAAGCATCCGCCACCGCGTTGGCTTTTCTATAAATGTGGGAGCAAGTCAACGTCAATTGTTCCGCCAGCTGCTTGATTTCTTTTAAAATATTTTCCAAATGCCACGGTATTTTAAAATTACCCTTAAACCATCCACAAACAATTTTCGAATCCGTCTGAACAAACACCTGCTTAAAACCCAACGAGAGACAAAGACGGAGTCCCTCAGCTAGAGCCATAAGTTCCGCTTTATTATTTGAGCTTGCACCAAAAAACATATGCTTCCCGGCAACACAAAGACCCCTAGAGTCTCTAATAATTGCACCTCCAGCAGCCATGTTCTTACAGGAAGATCCATCCACATTAAGAGCAACAAAATCTGGCGGAGGGGGATGCCAAAAGACAATTCTACTAAACTTTCTCAAAACTGGAATCTCTTGTATCCCCAAAGCCCATAATGGAGCCTTATGCAAACTGACTCGCTTAGGAGTTATAAAATTGTTAGCTAAAATCAAATTGCGCCGAATATTCAGAATCACAAAAGCAGGATTAGGAACAGCATTATCATATACACATTTGCACCGTTGTTTCCATATTTCCCATAAAATAAACATAGGAGTGAGAAGTGATAGCACACCTGTTTGTGTGCTCATTTTTGCACGCCTGAACCAAATGACAAGTGTCGTGGAGATTTCCGCCGGTTTTCTGATATGCACATCAAAAATCAACTCAAAATGGCGCCATACCTGCATCGCCAGTTCTCCATCCAAAAACAAAAGATTCAGAGATTCTCGTTGTGGCATGGTGCAACATCTACATCTAGAGGCCAGACTAAATCTGCATCTGTATAACTCTCCATCCACTGATACCCCTTTATGGAGTAATTTCCACACCAAAACTGAGATTCTAGAAGGGATACTGTCATGCCACAGCAATTTATAATGGCCAATAACCGTCCCTTTCCTCCGAAGCAAGT
Source organism: Berberis thunbergii (assembly GCA_003290165.1). Lineage (NCBI taxonomy): Eukaryota > Viridiplantae > Streptophyta > Magnoliopsida > Ranunculales > Berberidaceae > Berberis > Berberis thunbergii. Next base: position 169,893 of record QNQO01001901.1, read on the forward strand.
CATAGGCCGACTAAAGAGAAAAAATCCCATTTTGGTTCGGAACCCATATACATTCATCCTCTTGAAATTCCTCGCCATATAATCTATCAGCAAAAATTCTCCTTGCTAGATGTCTGATTTCTGGATTAACCAATTCAAAGTTGGTTGAAATCACCTCATTTATCGAAGGCACACACCTTGAGTAACCAAAGCCGCCGATCTTCTGAAGGATGCTACCGTATTCCAATTTTCCTCAAAAAAACTGATATTTCCCTTACCAACGCGCCAAAGCGAATTACTCAGAATAAGGGATTTGCCAAGCATGAGTTCTTTGAAAAATGGGGAAGACCCAATTTTCACCAACTGACCGTTCAAAGCCACCCCGTGCACCCAGTATTTACTTCTCATGAAAATAGCCCAAAGAGAATCCGACGTAAGAAAGGCGCCAAAGTGCCTTGAGGCGAAAAGCCCTCATAACCACCAACAAATCTCTCACACCCAGACCTTTTTTCGTCCTGTGGAAAACAAATATTAGTCCATGAGACCCATTTTTTCTTTAGTCTTCCTTCACAATCCCCCAGAAGAAGTCTGCCAACAAACTATTGATCCGAGTTAAAACTTTCATAGGAACACACATGGTACTGAGGATATAAATAGGAATCGAACTCAGAACATGTTTAATCAAAATTAAACGGCCTCCCGGAGATAGCAATTTCGCCTTCCATCCCTGAATCCGCGATTGAATTTTAGTAATCAAATCTTCAAAATAAGAAATTATGACTCTTCCTTGAAAAACTGCCCCCCCCCCCCCAATATTTCAAAGAAGCCGCTCAGAACGAGAATCCCGTGTAGGTTTTGAAACCTACAATTTTCTCTGCATCTGCCCTGTCATCCACCATAAAAGAGCTTTTGCTCGCATTTATTTTCTGTCCCGAAGACTGGCAATAACTGTTTAAAAAATCCATGCATCCCAGAATAGAGGACTTTCTGCCATTTAAGAAGATGAGAGTATCATCTGCATAAAGAAGATGTGAGATAGGACCGCAATGCCCTGTGGGTGTAGAAGTAACCAATTTTACCTCGAGCAAAAACCTCGTTACCCCTACTCAGAACTTCGGAGGCAATAATAAACAAAAATGGAGACAGAGAGTCACCTTGCCTTAAACCCCTGGTAGATCTAAAAAATCCTTTATAGACTCCTTGAAGCAACACTGAAAAGCCACAGAAGCGATACAGTTGGAAATGATATGACAAAATCTACCATTAAAGCCAAATTTTGTAAGCACCGCCAACAAAAAGTTTCATTCCATTCTGTCATAGGCTTTCTCCATGTCAATTTTCAAACCACATTACCGCCGAAAACCTTCCGGTTAATGTCCCTAATCAACTCCTGTGCAAGGCCAATATTCTCACCAATAAATCTGCCTTTAACAAATGCCCCCTGCTCCAGAGAGATAAGTACAGGCAAAAGATCCGCCAATGTAGTACAAAAGATTTTGCTGAAGATCTTATAAATCACATTGCATAAACTAATATGGCGAAATTCAGAAAAGGAACTTGGATTCTCAGTTTTAGGAATCAAAGCCAAGAAATTAGCCGAGAAAGAAGCCGGCATCGCTTCCCCCTCAAAGAATTGAATAGCGGCCCTCCCAAATATCAATGCTCAGAATCTCCCAACAAGACTGAAAAAAACCAGCAGTAAATCCATCCGGACCCGGGGCACTATTCTTGGGGATGTCAAAAAACAGCCTTTTTCACTTCCTCCAGAGAAGGACGTTTGACCAAGATGTCACAATGGTCGGAATTCACCAGTCTCGGGATACAATTCAACAACTCTGTATCTATCGTACATGAACCTTGGGAAGACAACAAATTGGCAAAAATCAGTGGCATTAAAAAGAATCTCACCAGGGTCCGAAATAGTCCTGCGGCAAGGTAAATTAATCTGAGTAATAGCCCGCCGTTTTTGTTTAGACTTGGTAGAGGCGAAAGAATATTTGGTGCAGGCATCCCCCTCCTTAAACTCTTTTTCACCGGATTTTTGAATCCAGTAAAGGTCCTCCTGTTTGAGAGCTAATCTGTACTCAGCCTGACAGCGATTTAAATTGCAACAAGCATTAGTGTCCCAGTTGGCATCAACATTAAGACCATTATTACTACCACTAGCAAAGCCTGCCAATAAAATAGTTTCCCATTGTTGCATTTCATCCTCTAGAGCGCGGATCCTGCTAAACACATTCCCAAATACCATCCGGTTCCACTGGATGAGAGCGCGACGGATCAATTTAAGTTTGGCAGCCACTCTATCAATGGGTCTGGGGAAGGCCATATCTGTCAACCAGATTCCCTTAACCAGATCAAGAAACTCCGGGTGTGTAGTCCACATGTCCAAGAATCTAAACGGTGCAAAACCAATCCTTGGTTGAGAGGGCATGAATGCCAGCATAGGGGAATGATCAGAAAATGTACGGCTAAGGTGTTCAACTTTAGGATTATCCAGAACTGTCAGCCAAGCCGAATTGACAAAAATTCGGTCAAGTCTAGCCCAAATACGCTCACGGCCTCGCCTATTATTGCACCATGTAAGTCGAGGACCCGAATAACCACAATCAATTAAGCCACATGTTTCAGTACAATCGGAGAAATGAGTCATACTAGCCAGGGAGGGTGCAATTCCTCCAACTTTCTCCCCCGAGTGTAGATAAGTATTGAAATCCCCACCGACCATCCAAGGGGAATCGCTTTGAGCCGCAAATGTAACCATATTGGACCATAATTCCTTTCTTTCATCCATAGAGCATTTAGCATAAACAAAAGAAATTAAGAAAACTCTTGAAGAAGAATCTGTTACCTGACAGTGAATAATATGGTCCGACATGTCCATCACTGAGAAAGCAAGAGACGAATCCAAAAATCTTGCCACCAACCCTGTCATTAGAGGCAAAACCGCCCAGTTTAACTTTGCTCCCAATCTCCATGTATCTACTAGCATCAATCATAGGCTCCGCAATCATAAGAATTCTGATATTGTGATCAAAACCAACTTTTGTAACCTCCTTCTCGTGGCCCTATTACCAACGCCGCGAGCATTCCAAAACATAAAGTTTTCAATCATCTTAAACGCGGGAGGAAGACAAACCCTTCTTAGTCTTACGACGAGTGCCCGAAGGAACCGCAGCTTTGACGTTTTTCTTTCGCTCCGCATCAGAAAGTGCCCCCAATTCTAAGTCCTTGATAGCTTGTGTGCCCGACCCAATGTCCGAATCCGACTCCGCCTCATCACTATCTGTGGCGCTTTCAAGTGTATTGACATTCATTTTTTTCTTCTTTTTTCGTAATGAAACGCCCACCTTCACCAATTTGCTAATTTCAGCCGGCAACCCGCGAGCATCCTACAATCCAAACTTGATTGCCTGCTGATCTGTTTCAGCGCCTGCTTCCTGATCGCAGCAATTTGAACCTGTAATTCAGCCTGTGTATCTTGTGTGACAGCAGCACTAGACGACGACATAAGCAAACCAGTTTGAGGAGCGAGCATACAGTGGCCTGGTTCACTGCCGGGAGAAGGAGCTGCGGCAGACCCTGGCACCGCATCTGCTGGAACAAAACAAGGACGCAGGACCCCCTGTTTCGGTGCTGTTGTCTGGCTGAGACAGCCCAGTCTGCTCGGACAAGGGGCATCGTTTCCTGAGTTTGGGGCATTGGCAAACCTGACTGGGACAGACCAGAGTGCCCTGGACGTTCCCTCCAATGAAAATTCCACCTGTTTCATCCCTGACACGAGCTGCCCAACTTGAATTTTGCTAACAGTTTGCGACGCCTCAGCATGATTAGGAAGGGTACTCGTTGATGCCGGATTGACATCTTTGTCATTTGGAATCGGGATTGGTTGGTTTCCAAGAACATGTTCAATCTCTGAAATTGTATACCCCGCCTCTAGTAGGCATTCCTCCGTCGATTCTGACTTGACCCCAGTTGAGCAAACTCAATTTTCTGACCCGCTGTTTGAAGTTCCGTTGGAGCACCCTCCTCTTCCTCAGTATTCTCCAATAGTGCCTCAAATGTGTTTTGACAAAACCACCTTTACTGGGTCAATTGCCCCCAGGCTTGTTGTTCACGGACTCCCTCCGAAATCTCCTCGCCTTTGCTATTTTTGTTCCACTCACACCCACCTCCGGATTTTGAAGATTTTTCTTTCTAAGCACGGGAACATAATGTTGCTTGATATTATTATTTTCTGCCTTTGATTTGACGACCTTCTCAGTCTTACCAATTTTCGGAGCTCGGCCCCCGGCCTTAATGCGAGCTTCTTGCGACAAACACTCTCCTGATGCCCTATCAAAGAACAAAAATACAATATTTGAAACCTGGGTATTCTATCTTTTGCCAGAAACCTCTATTATTGGCTCTATCAATCCATACTCTGTTCGGTAATTTGTCAGCCAAAGTCATCTCCACGCACACGCGGGCGTAGCCCGGGCGTGATAAACATCTAGTATGGTCGTCCATTCACAAAAACTCACCAAAAGAATTGACAATTGCTTTTAAAATAGGGGATGAAAAAGATGTAAAGGTAAGTTAGGCAACTCTACCACAGTGGCACCGAAATCGGGTCCTCCTTCAGACTGAAACCATCATGCCAACGGAAAGCTTTAAACCGAACACCACGAATAAAAAAGGAATCCCGCGACAACACTTTTTTAGCTTCCTCCTCCGATTGTAGACGAACTAAAACATGCCGCTGGTTGAGTAATCCCAACGAAAAATCACCCATAATGCCCCAGGTTCTGTGAATCGAATCTCGAATGTCCTCCAATGTAGGGCTATAGCTAGAGAATTTTAAGACGATCACATGTTTTCCATAAACGCCTCCCCACGGAATTCATCCGTTGTCGTAATGCCAATTGCTGGAGCGCCCTCTTTACGGAATCTAGTGCCTTCAATCGGAGTCTCACAACGTCGGCCACCAGAATTTTTCCCAAAATTTGTGCGAAAGAGGGCTTAGCCGCTCCGGTCCACCGTTCCCCCATTAGCAGATTTCCCATCATGTGGGGGGGGGGGGGGATGCGGCGGGAGGCGCCGACATCACCTCCAGAGCGGTGCCAGTGTCGAAAAATCAAAACAGAAGCAGCAGATTCAAAACGGAGCAAACCTGTCTCTGTACCGTAACGGTGCACAAATTTGAACCGTATCGGTGGCTGTGACAATGAGATCACTGCAACCGAAACTTGATAACCAGATCTGAATCGCGACCAAGACGGGAACAGAGAGCGATGGAACTACCAGATTCAGTGTTGTGAGACCTTGAAAACGTCCAGAAGCGACCAGATTAAAATAATTTAGCATTATGTATGGGCATAGTGCTAAGTTGTTGAATACTGGTAGGTGAGTGGAGCCACTCCAAAAAGAAAAAAAAAGGAGAAGGACTACCATCCTGCCAGTGTCGATAGAGTAGGCCGACGAGGACGTCGACTTTGGAAGCGTGGGGCAATGTCACGATACTAGATCATGTAATTAACTTTCCCCTCCTGAACAGCTCGGGCTTTTGGGAAACTTATCTTTATTATTTTGTGATTTTAGTTATATATTCTAGTTATTATGTTAATTTTCCCTTGCTAAGGTTATCGATATTGTGACCTTATTTTGGCTTAAAAATTGAACCACTCTGGATTCAGTTTGGTATATGCAACTTACTTTTGATAGTTGTATTTTTTTTAATAGTTACTAACTCGGGTAGGAAATTTTTTTTAGCTCCGCCTTTGATAACTACTATTATCAACTAATAATTATTCACCCCCTTATTAAAATCCTGGGTCTGCCACTGATATGAACGACCTATTCCCACACATCATGCTCTTGAAATACGCTGGTCCATTAGGTCACGAGCTCCACCCTGTCATCTCAGTGATTTTCAATGTTCAATGTTGCTTCACCCTTTCCAATGGCCTTTTCAAAGGTAAATTCAGGTACAATCCAGTTTCAAAATTTTTGACTTACAACTAGTTTTTTCCATCACAAAAAAGCTTTTCTAGCTTCTATTTCTTATATTTTAGATATGACTTTCTTTACCTAAGCTATTAAACATTGTCAATGGAGAGATGCTATGGCTGCAAAAGTAAAGGCATTGGAATCTACCATACATGGACGCTCACTCGACTACCTCCAGGTAAATAACCAATTATATGTGTAAATGGGTCTTCAAAAGTAAACATTGTCCGGATGGCATTATCGAAAGTTATAAAGCTTGATTAGTTGCCAAAGGATATACCCAACCTTAACCTTGACTATAATCAAACATTTGCTCCCTTAGCAAAAATAGTCACGGTTAGTGTTAGAGAATAGAAGTCAAAACATCCTATTGTTAGGAAAATATCTTTCAGTATTAGGAAATACATCCTATTGTTAGGAAAATATATTTTAGCATATTGTGTTGCAAGTTTTATGGGGTTAGGAAACTTTATGATGGCTAGTGATTTGTTTCCTAAGTTTGGTTAGATTTCCTATTGTATTTTGGTTTCCTAAGTTTGTTAGGTTTTCTATTTCTATTAGGTTATGTCAAAGTTAGCTCTATATAAGCTTGTATTCTATTTCAATGAAAGAGGAACAATATTTTCAATACAATTCTTTTACATGGTATCAGAGCCACTTTCTTTGGTGATCTAAGACTCTGAGGATTCAAGCTCTTCCCCGCCTCTGACAAATATGCAAGAGGCGGGGGAGGGATGAAAGCGACAGCAAAGTTCAACTAAATTGAAGGGAAATTACACTCTACAACAACTTCATGCATATCAGCAACACGCCGCCAACCTGCAATTCAATCAAGGAAGGGGGGCCAACTATACCAAAATCTATGTTGTCTCGAATTGAGCTATACCACTCAAATTGAGCAATACCAAAATCTATGTTGTCTTGAATTGAGCAATACCACTCAAATTGAGCAATACCAAAATCTATGTCTCGAATTGAGCTATACCACTCAAATTGAGCAATACCAAAATCTATGTTGTCTCGAATTGAACAATACCACTCGAATTGAGCAATACCAAAATATGTGTTGTCTCGAATTGAGCAATACCAAATTCTATGTTGTCTCGAATTGAGCAATACCACTCAAATTGAGCAATACCAAAATCTATGTTGTCTCGACTTGAGCAATACCACTCGAATTGAGCAATACCAAAATCCGTGTTGTCTCGGCTTGAGCAATACCACTCGAATTGAGCAATACCAGGACTCGTCCAGACTTGACGATAATGATTTCATCACCAAATAGGACTTCAAAGTTTCCTCCAAGCTGCACATTTCGTCTGCATCTACATGTCCAGCTTGTGGGGGGGGTGTTAGAGAATAGAAGTCAAAACATCCTATTGTTAGGAAAATATCTTTCAGTATTAGAAAATACATCCTATTGTTAGGAAAATATATTTTAGCATATTGTGTTGCAAGTTTTATGGGGTTAGGAAACTTTATGATGGCTAGTGATTTGTTTCCTAAGTTTGGTTAGATTTCCTATTGTATTTTGGGTTCCTAAGTTTGTTAGGTTTCTATTTCTATTAGGTTATGTCAAAGTTAGCTCTATATAAGCTTGTATTCTATTTCAATGAAAGAGGAACAATATTTTCAATACAATTCTTTTACAGTTAGATGTCTCTTTATTGCTGCAAGTGCACGAAAATGGACTGGACTTTACACCAGATGGATGTTAACATTGCCTTCCTCCATGAGGAGGTTTACATGAAATTACCACCTAGATATTCTTAAAGGGGGTGTTTCGAGTTTGCAAACTGGATAACTCGTTATATGGTCTGAAGCCAACCCTCTAGAAATTGGTTTGCTAAGCTTTCTCATGTTCTCAAGGAAATGGGTTTTATTCAATCCAAAGCTGCATATTCATTATTCTTCAATCACACCAGCAATTTCATACTTGCGTTGTGGTTTATGTAAATGATATGATCCTAACAGGTGATAACCCTCGCTCTATTTCCTTGTTGATTACATTTTCATGGTAGGTTCAACATTAAAGACTTGGCTCCCTTAATATTTTTTTGGGTATTGAAGTGGCACGTGCTTCTTTCAGCCTCTTTCTATCCCAAAGAAAGTATGTTTTAGAACTTCTAACTGATGTAGCTTACCCTGGATGCTAGACATCAAACTATCCTATTGAGCACAACTTAAAACTAAGACCTACAGATGGTGCTTTATTACCAGATCCTCATTTTATTGCCACCTTGTTGGACGTCTCATTTATCTCACTATTACACGTTCTGTCATTGTTTTTAGGTGAATCTTCTCAGCCAATTAATGCCAGAACCAAGAGCCCCTCACTTGGACGCAACTTATCCTATTCTACATTACCAAAAAGGCATACCAGGAAAAAGCATCCTCCTTCCATCTATAAATGATCTGAATCTCTATGGCTATTGTGACTCAAATCGGCAAGTTTTCCTACAAAGCGCCGTTCTATGACAGGATATTGCATTCTCTTGGATCAAAGCACATCTCTTGTTGCAACAAAACAAAGAGCAGTTTCCAGATGATTTGCTAAAGCTTAATATCGTGCATGTCAACACTACACCACACATTCCCATTGATAGCATTTGCTAATAGCGTTTTTTACAATTGTGCTATTAAAAGTCAAATTTTAGTAACTTTCAAAAGTAAAAACGTTGTGAAAAATTAGGCAGCCTTTTTGGCGCTCGCCCAATATTTAACTTAGTGTGTTCTCTCCTCTCTTCCACTGTCCAAATATTTCACTAAACCTTAAAAAACCCCGACCCTTCTTTCTCCCTTTGCTCGCCCTCTCTGCCATGCCTTCTCTACTCGCTAGTGGCGGACTTGCTAAGGGACGAGAGCATATTTTCCCACTGTTTCTCCATCTTCTTCAACCATATGCATAATCTCCCCATACTTACATCTCTTTCAACCCTTTCTGTATAGGTATCTCCATCAAAGAAAAGCCCCTCTCCGCCAAGCACCGCAACCCCCTCCCCTCTTGTCGCTGACCATCATCGACCTCTCACCATCTAACACCATCCAATCCTTCTCTCCCTAATCTGCAACCTAAACAAGGGCTACAACATGCACAACCTGGGCCATCGCTCCTCCAACTTAAACACCCAAGGATTCGAGATCCCGATTTCATCCTCTCCCTTGATTGACGAACAATCATCACCAACAATCACCCAACATGTTCTTGAACTATCTTCCTCTTGAGGTAAGGTTTTTTGGGTCAGGTTAGTTTAGAATAAAATTGAGAATTTGGGGTTTTTTTTTTTCTTCAGGCTGCTTCAAATTGACATCCAGCCCCACCTCTTCCTCTTGCTAATCAGGACCTCCCCCCCCTTTTTGCCAAATTTGGGAATTTCTCTAATACCCATTTCTTAAATCAATTGTGTTTTGTTCAAGATCTGATTTTTGATTACTTAATTTGCTTATTTACTTAATTTTCTCATTTTCATCCGCCGAGAAGCAGAGGAGAAGGCCAACAAAATCAGCGTCTTGATGAAGAAGTAAGATTTGCATTTGCGATAACTTTTCCTCTTTTTGTTTAATAGATCTATTGCTCGATTCTTGTTGAATTTCATTCGGATTGATCGATTGATTTCTTTTTGGCTATGTATGTGACTGTAATTCTAATTGTAATTGTGTTTAATGTAGGAATTCGACATCGAGAAGTTGCAATTGGTGGAAGTGGAGAAGAAGAAAATCATGCAGGAGTATGAGAAGGAGAAACAAGTCAAAGTTCGTAAGAAAATGTAAACATTTTTTCTTCAACTTCTAATTCATTTGATTTTACACTTTGTTTTCTTATTGTGTTTGAAGATTTAAATCACTAGTTATAAGTAACTATTGTGACAGATGAAATTTAGGTCTGATTGATTGATTAATATCATATCGTGAATATGACTATGGAAGGATTAAAATTTGATACCTTCTTTGATTGATCAGATTGATTGAATGAATTGTTATTATCAAGGTTTGAGTTGATTTACCGTGTTTTTGAGAGTTCAATGCTGAAAAGTTGGGTTTAAAGCAATTTAACTGACTTCATCTACATAGCCTTTAGGTTGTGCTCAATTAAAAAATATTGTTTAGATCAGATTGATTGTGGTAGTGCATGTGTGTTTTACTTGGAAAGCAAGTAAAAACTTTTTTTTCCTTGTAGTGAGTACTCAATGAAGCTTAATGCTTCCCGATTAAAAATTCTTCTAGGTCAGGATGACTTGGTTAGTGCCATGAAGGAGGCTGCTGCTAAAGAATACTTGTTAGCTAGGAGCACCATACATACAAACATCTTCTCAAAGATTTCTTGCTTAACTCGTCTGATACACAACAACTTTACTACCTTTCATACAGTCAAATTTCTTGATGTCAAGGTGGATAACACTAAATAATCAGGATACAATGTTGAAAAGAGCTTACCTTTACTAAAGAGAACGTATACTTGTTATGGGACAACTTGCATTTGCAATTGCCAAGAGAGACCTACTAATGGTCTTTTTGTCATAAAGAGTCCTCCCCTCACTTTATTTTTATACTTATTTTGACATCAACTTTTATTAATTGGTGTAGTACTTCCAGTTGTTGTACATTTCTGCTATTTTTTACATGTTTTTGTTTGTGTCAGAACTTGACAATATGAAAATATCACCAAACAAGCAAAGGTGTAGCTTCTAAGTTTTTTATGCTTGAAACTCTTTTACTTTTCATGATCTAGGTTGCAAGCCGCTGAAGGGAACAACTCCAATTAACTGAAGTAAGAACTCTGCCCCAGCTCATTGCCAAGTTTGTATTGCCAACCTACAAAGGTAACCACTATTACCTAAGTATAGTAGTTCATATTTTGCTTTAAATCATGTTATTACTTCATGGTTATTGGTTACTATTGAGTATGGGCGATTAACAGAAGTATAAACTCCGTCCCGGCTCACTAGGTTGCACTAATTAGACTTGTATAAAGTTTGAAACATTACCATGCTTGAAGAGAATAAACAAGGAAGCCTTTAGAACATTTCCATGTATAAAGTTTTTCTAGTTATCATATTTATGGTCTAATTTGATTTGACCAAAGTAGCCACAAGCCAAACGATGTTGTTACATCAATTTGCCATAGTTTTGTAGTTATGCTAGATCTGTTTTTGCTTATGCCTGCTTGAAAGGGCTTAATAGGGTTCTAGATATTGTGAAATGTTCGTACGTGCAATCTACTATCACCAAACTACCTTTCTTTGCATCCAAGGTGAATACTTCCAATAGAGGAAGAACAATATCCATTATATTTCTGATTTCAATATCTAGAATTTTACTGAATAAAGTTCATGAGTTTAGCAAAAAATTTGAGTATATAACACACGGAGAATTTAAGTAGGTCTATAGGCTAGAAGAAATTTCAACAACAATTTACCTTTTATACATGTATAACATGGGAATGATATAACTTTTTTCCGTGTTCTGTTTTAGCTGTAAAATTGGACTGTTTTTGTTCTATATTTATCCTAAGCTTACTTGTTTTATTTATCTATTTATTTTTATTTAGATCCTCAGTTAACTCATCTTTGCATCGATTGATGTTATCAGATTGCGAGAGTTGTTGCGATAGAGGTCACTGGTGGGCCTACCATTGCCTTTGTTCCTGGTAGAAAGGTGTGCTAGTAACATATTTTTGGGAAATTAGTTACTTATCTATTGCTAATCACTTGTTAGTGACTTTATTTGCTAATCACTAATGACCTCTTGAAGATTCATTATTTAATTTTTTTATTTACTTGTTTTTCCCAATCACTGCGGAAGATGAACCATCCCAATATTGTGAAACTAAAGGAAGTGATTAGAGAAAATGATATTTTGTACTTCGTTTTAAATATATTGTACTTACTTTGGACATATGATTTTTTTTTTTGGTTTAGTTTAAGTAGAAACATCTTATTAAGTTTCATACCCTTTAACTAATTTGTGGTTGGGATGATGGTCACGTGTGTGTGTCCTCGTTCTGTTTATAGTGTTTATATGAATTATAAGAGCGGTATTATTACTTATTGGTTTATTGCTGTTTTGTATCTATTACAACAGGCAACCAATGAAAACTTGCCACCTAACGTGATAAAGCAACTTGCAAAGGAACTAAAGAATCTAGATGAATGCCCACCAGAGGGCATCAAGGTGGTAATTAATGATGATGATTTCTCCACTATATTTGCTGATATTGAGGGTCCTGGTATGTAGTTTCTGTCACTGATCCTGTTTTCTTCGGTTTCTTGTTGCAACTTTGATTCTGAATAGAAGTAATAGTTGTTTGCAGCTGGAACTCCATATGAGAATGGTGCTTTTCGCATGAAATTGGTACTGTGTCACGATTTCCCGCATACCCCACCCAAAGGTGTGTTTAACTTATTTTCTCTTATACTATGTTATGTTGTGGGTAAGTTTGTGTTGTACAACTTTCAGTGTGTTGTATTCTGTATGGCAATCATGATTTTGGTAGTTGAGTAAATCTTACTTTGAATCAAATAATAAGAAGCATGGATGGAAGCCACTATTTGGTAGAAATCCATTACAGTTGGTAGGGATTCCTATTTCCAAAGTGATTAACCTGAATGAGTGATTACAGATGTTTCATTCTTTTGGACAATCTAATGGTAGAAGGTCTCTAAAGTCCAACTTATCAAATCTTTATCATTTTTGTCTTTGGGAACTAGCTTGTTTACTCTATTTGGTGTCCTTGTTGTTCGTTGTTGGATGGTGGATGGATCATCAATTTTGAGCTTTGCTATTGTGAATCAGTAAACATGTGATTATTTTGGAATAGGAGCATGTTTGAAGAATCCACAGAAGTGGATGCTTTGGAGATATGCTTTTGTCGTTTTAATGTGGATATCTACTATTCGACTTCAGCATTCATAGTTATAGAGAATTTTGTTTCAAAATTTATATGGAAAACTTTGCTAGCTTCAAATAGTTAGCTGTGTATTTCATCTTTATTGAGCTAAGACGCTTCTTATTCAATTGTTAGGTTATTTTCTGACAAAAATCTTCCATCCCAACATTGCTACCAATGGTGAGATTTGCGTCAACACATTGAAAAAGGATTGGAATCCGAGTCTTGGATTGCGACATGTTCTCCTTGTAAGTCAGATCCTTCATATCTTTTTAAGTTACCCTCTATGGCAGCGATTGCTTAATTCGTATTTTGACTTGGATATGGTGTTTCTCTTACTGATAACAGGTGGTCAGATGTTTATTGATTGAACCATTCCCCGAGTCTGCTTTGAATGAACAGGCTGGCAAAATGTTACTTGAAAATTATGAGGAGTATGCCAGACTTGCCAGGTGAGACATTGTTCATGCAAAAAAATATTTCAGGCCAATTTAATGTAGCTAAATATATAAAATTTACTGCAAACTGAACTAATTATCTAATTAAGGCATCATGTTCATGGTTCTGTACAATTCGTTATTTATTTGCTTTGCAAGCTGAATACATGACAATGGTCTATAGAGTGTGTTCTTAAGTTGAGAACTGAATGGAGTTCTCTGGCTCCATATAGAGGGTTCTTAAGTTGAGATATTGAGTGAAGATCTCTGCCTTTCAACATGCTTTATACAGGAATTCATACTCTTAAACCAAAACAGAAGTCGAAGACCGGAGCCATTTCTGAATCTACTACTGCAATGAATGTCGACCAGAAAAAGAATGTAGATAACACCACTGTGGCATCAGGTGCTTCTGTTCCACCACCCTCCCCTCTCGCTTCATCTGCAATGGCAAACAAAGGAGGAGTCACTTGTGGTGATCATCCTACTGTTAGTCTTCCAACAACTGAACCTGCAATCAGTGGAGCCTCTGTAGCAGCATAGAAGAAGGAAGCTGGTGTTCTAAAACCTCAGGCAGACAAGAAGAGGATTGATGCAAGAAAGAAAAGCTTGAATTGTGAATGATCTAAATGTTGCTGCTGTAATGAATTGTAAATGTTGCTGCTGTAATGAATTGCTTGAAAGCAATTGCTGGAATTTGTTGAATCAGATGTTGTAAATGCTGTTTTTAAATTTAATAAAAAGTCATATTAAATTTTACTTATCTGATGCAAGAATTGATGCACGTGTTGAATTATACTTACCTATAAGATGTAATCAAAAGTAAAAAAAAAAAAAAAAAAAAAATCCTATGTATACTCTACCATAGCGTTTTTGAAATGCTATGGTAGAGCCTTTTATAGCGTTTCAGAAACGCTATGGTAGACTCTATCATAGCGTTTCAGAAACGCTATAAAAGGCTCTACCATAGCGTTTTTAAAACGCTATAAAAGACTACTTACTATAGCGGTTTTAAAACGCTATAGCGGCGGCAAACATAGCGTTTTTTAAAACGCTATGGTATCCTACCATAAGCGTTTTTGAAACGCTATGAATGACCTTTTTTCTTGTAGTGCAAGGCTGTGAGACATGTGAGCTAACCTGACTTTGTTTCACTCTTATCTGACCTTGGTGTATCATCTTTTCAAGTGTCACCCTTTTTTTGTGACTATCAAACATATCTCCACATTACTGCAAACCTCGTCTATCATGAGCCGACAACACACATTGAAACTTGACTGTCATGTTGTCCATGAAAAAATTCAGGCTGGTTTTATATAGGCTACAAAGATCCACACCACTTGTCAGATTGCAGATGCATTCACTAATCCCCTTCAGCATGATCTGTTGAGAAATTTGTTTGTCCAAATTCGGCATGATGATCTTCATGCTCCAACTTGAGGGGAGTGGAAAATAATATATCTTCCTAATTTGGTAGCATTATTCTTGCTTATCAAGATCATTGTTTTTCCATATTTCACACCATATTCAAATCAGGATGATAATCATATTTCACCCCATATCATCTCAAGATTATTTCAATATCCCAAAACTCACTCCATATCCTAAATTTCACTCCATGATTATATTCTTCATGTATTCACATTGTACCTATAAATACTTGTAAGATTATGAACGGAAAACAGAAGAGAATTCACAAATAGTTCTTAGTTATTGTTTTGTCAAATCCACTTTTAAGTGACTTGGGTCCATTATTATTAATATTTATTTACTGTTCATATTCTCTACTTCAACTCTCTTCACCTCCACACCTTCTTTGAGTCCTCATCTACTGTTCATCATAGGGGTGGGCATTTAGGACCGAAAACCTGGACCGATCGGTTTTTTTTAATTATAAATGTTTCGGTTTTAAAAGCCCAGCCCGTCCCGAATTTTTGTTCCGGGCCTCGGTTTCCATTTCTGAAACCCGTCGGGTAACCGGTCCGGCCTAGGTTAAATAATTACTGTTGATTAATGAAGCAGGCCCTGAACAACTAATGTATTCCTTGAAAAGCCTGCTTCATTTTCAATTCAGGGCCTGTTTCACTTTGGGCTTTATCAAATTAATCAACAGTAAGGGCTGAACTTTGGGCTTTATAAAATTAAGCAATTCAGGGCCTGTTTCAATTTGGACTTTGCGCTTAGGATCGAGACCGGCCCGAAATTCGGTTTAATCAGTCACCTCGGTCCGGTTTCGGGCCTCTTATTTACGGGCTAAATTTTTGGGCTGGTTTTCGGTCTTTACTGTTCGGGCCGGTTATGCGGACCTGCCCAGCCCTAGTTCATCATATTCCCCTACTAAATATTTCACCTTGCATTTCTCCCTTCCTCACCCTGGATTTGTCATGTGCCCCCCTTCTCTATCTCTAAATCTATATTCTTTACTCTAAATCTATAGAATGTAATTCTGCATGGAGGATGAAGTAAGCTCTTAAATGGATTTTGAAAATTGGAACTATATTGATTTTTATAAAAAAAATGTTAATTTTTAATGACATACATTTAAGTAGTAATTTGAGTCGACTTTTAGGAGTGTCTTGAAATCAGTTGACAAGTCTTTCGAACATTCATATTTTTCTATAGGTGCATCTGTAGATGCTATGATTTAAATCTAAATCTATTTAATTTCTTATGTTCTAATAGTTTACCTCATATCCAAAAATCCCCGTCAAGTACATTTTCTAGAACATTAAATGTATTTTATTTGGAGATTCGTAGGAAAAAGTTATGATTTTATTTGGAATAGTTTGTCAGTATAATAATTTGCGAATGTGTCAACTTTGAAGTCAAAACTAATTTCTTTGGGAACACTTTAATGTGCCTACCATATATATGGTTGGAAGTGTTATTGACTCTAGTTTTAAGAATATTAAATGGTTTTTATTTGGAACTTCGAAAAAAATTTATGATTTTATTTGTAAACAGGATGTGGAACTGCTAATACTTGTGAATACGTCAAGTTTGAACTCAAAGCTGATTTGTTTGGGGAGCACTCCAATGTGCTTGTCATATATGCTTGGAAGTGTTATCAAGTCAGCTTCCAGGACACTAAACAATTTTTATTCGAAGCTTCATAGGAAAAGTTATGATTCTATGTTGTAAAAGGGTGTCAACTTGATAATGATTATGAATGTGTCACTTTTGAAGTGAAAAATGATTTTTCTGGGAGCCCACCAATGTACTTGGCATAATTGGTTAGAAACATTATCGAGTATAGTTTCTAGAACGCTAAACGGTTATGTATTTGGAGCTTCGGAGAAAAACTTATCAATTTGATTTGCAACTTCATAGAAAAAAAATCAGATTTTGTGATTTACCTGGCTTAGTTTTCGAAATTGATAATTCCAAGGGAAACTTGTTTTTTAAAATAAAAATATGATTTGATGATCAATTTTGAAACCGACTCAAAGGTACAAAAAAAGAAAAAGTTATATTTGGTTCTAAATACCAAATCCATTCACTATGTACCTCCTTTTGTAAAACGAGCCTCTCTAAATAGTATGTACACCCCCCCCCCAAAAAAAAAACTTTATTTTTCAAATACCATTTTAGATAGATAATTTCCTCGCTTTTTAGTGGTTGCCACCGACTCGGTTTTCAAATTGAAATTGGATTTGAGAATTAGTTTTTTAAAAACTAGCTAACAATATCGAAAGGAGAAATTATGTGGTCCTTTGAAGATATTTAATAAAGATGTAGGAGGAGAATACCCTTTAGAAAACAGTTCAAACATGAAAGTTGTTGGTGTGAATGGTAGACGACATTTCCCTGAAAGTAATAACCCCGCAGATTGTCCATCGGAGTAAACAATTTTCCTTTAAACCTGCTCAAGGAAACAAAACGATGTGCTGATATGGCTCCCTCACCCAAGGGCTATCTCACTTGGAAACAACCATGCTACTAACTGATGAAGTTTTTCGAGTGGCTCTTGTTAGGAAGGGTTGAAAAGCAGACCTTTTAGTGAGTAGGGGCATTCTCAACCAAGGGAAGCGATTTCTCAAAAAATGTCAAAATTGCACCGAATATTTCTCTTTTTTAGTTAGCAAAATTTCTTTCGAATCCGAAATATATATTATTTTTTCTTAGGTCAATCTCAACGGTCCAGTACTTTTAACCCATTATAATTTAGTTAGTATTAAAATTTGTATATAAGTGAATTCTTATGCAATATGTAGTTTGTATGACATTACGAGTCTCATGGTACTCTTTATGTAATATGTAAGAGTTAAAATGCTTAACTGTGTATTGATAACTTCAAAACTACAATCAAATTTTTTTCATTTTTTCCATACACAACTAAATATTTCTTAAAATCAACTTACCGAAATTACCTCTAAAAAATGAAATCACAATCCTTGATTATGCCAAAACAATGCAAATATAGAATTGAATTATAACTCGTATATTGAGTGATTGGGATAAGGTCTATGCATTATAAATATCACTTCAATATCAAACTCATGAGGACCACTATCAAAGGACAAAAAGATTGAAGTCAACTCGTGAAGAAAAGTCAAAGCTATGAAGACCAAGGTAAGGAAAAATGAACTTATGGATTTCCAAATTCCAATAAAGTGCCAAAAATTATTTGGGGACAAAAATGAGTACGAACCAAATTCAAAGTTTGAATTTGGGTTTCCTTCCATTAGAGAATGGAGATTATTTGAATATTCTCTCTTTAGACATCCTCGTGCTAAAAGGTGATGTCCATCACAAGTATAAAAACAAGTGACAAAAGGAAAACTTTTATTTGGAAAAAGCTGTTTGAGATAGGCAAAGTTGACTTCACCTCATGACATGTCATTTCAGCAGAGAGCCACTTAGACAAAGTATAAGCCGTTCTGATTCTAGCCATGTTGAAAAGCAGGTGATGGAGACAATGAGTCGAATTCACTATCTCAAGTTTGGTTCTATAAATAGGAACCAAGAGTCATCTCTTTGGATCATCTCTAAAAACAAATCTCGTGTTCTTATCTTGTTAAAGCCTATCCCTTGGCCTTCCTTTGAGATATCCATTCACCCACTCAAAACCATATCCCTTGTGAGAGATCCATGGTTTTTTAGGAAGAAATTTTCCTCTCTTCATGAGCTATTTGGTTATCTAAAAAGAAGATAAAAGAGTAGTAAGGACGAAGAGTTGAAGAGTGCTTTATATTGGTATATGCTTCATTTGGAGAGTTGTTGAGCCTTCAACCACTTCATCTCATTCTTGAATGAAGCTTCCATCTTCCACTGAGTGAATGAGTTAATCTAAAT